>WNWK01054982.1:0-11395 GCA_009830355.1 Cherax destructor
AAACTCTTTCACACAACAAATTACAGTCGGAGTCCTCAAGGAAGTGTCCTGGGGCCACTCCTATTCCTCATTTACATAAATGACCTACCGAATGCATCACAACTACTCAAACCCATATTATTTGCAGATGACACAACATATGTCTTCTCTCACCCAAATCCAGTTATACTGGCCAACACTGTTAATGCCGAATTACAGAAAATATCAACATGGATGACGACTAACAAGCTTACTCTCAATACTGACAAGACCTACTTCATTCAGTTTGGAAACAAAGCCACAAATGTTCCACTTAACATAACGCTAAATGGTTCACCCATCACAAGACTCACAGAGCGAAAATTCCTGGGAATCCACCTTGACAGTAGTCTTAAATTCCAAACACACATACAACAAATTTCCAAGAAAATCTCAAAGACAGTAGGTATATTATCAAAGATATGCTATTATGTGCCACAATCAGCCCTCCTTGCACAATATCGTTCACTCATCTACCCTTATCTCACCTATGGAATCTGTGCATGGGGCTCAACAACATTAAATCACCTTAGACCACTCATAACCCAGCAAAAGGCTGCGGTCAGAATGATAACAAATTCCCACTCTAGACAGCATTCTACACCAATATTCAAAACTCTAAAACTACTCACAGTAGAAAACATTCATACCTATTCATGTGCCTACTACATACGTAAAACTCTACATGCTAATATCAACCCTCCGCTCAAAATTCTCCTCAACTTTAATAGGTCCCACAACCACAACACAAGACACAGATCACATAAAGGGCCCCAGAATCTGGAATTCATTTCCAGTAAATATTAAGTTCACCTTGTCTGAAAATCAATTTAAGACTTCTCAAAAATTACCTACTCACTCTAAACTAAATACTCATACAATAAACTACTTTCAAAAATGCTCAATGTTATTTTCCTTAAGATAATCTCAATTTTATATCATCATCCTCCTATACACTTGTTACAATTTTATATCATCATATTGTCATTTTAACAGTATAATATCATCATATTGTAATGTGAAATAAAATATATAACTTGAATAAACTCAATCAATTTCTCTAGTATTATGTACATAATATATAAGTCATTAGATTAAGCTGCCCCTAATGCCATGGCATGCCAGTGGCTCTCCTTGCATTTCAGTTTTATGATTGTAACTACCAATATCTATGTATACTTGCAACGAAATAAAATTTACTTAACTAATATTGTAAGTGCTTTTGTAAGTGTATTTTTGGGGGTCTGAAATGGACTAACCTACTTGACATTATTTCTTAAGGGAGAAAATTTGTTCGGTAATGGCACTTGAGCAGCCTTCTGGAATGAATTATGATCGTAACTCGGGGTCCACTGTATCTACCAAATGCATGTTGGCAAAGTTAGTAATGTAGTCCCCCTCAAGGAAGGTTCCTCGATGCTGGTGAGGGGCTCTTGATCTAGGGGATTGTATCTGTGCTCAAGTTTCCTGAATTAAGCCTGAATACTTTCCATCTTCCCCACCCCATCCCTCACAGGCACTGTATAATCCTACAGGTTTAGCACTCTCCCATGATTATAATAATACGTAATAATGGAAAAAAATTAATACCCATTAGGACTCTTTATCAACCTTAAGAAAGTTTTTGATACAGTAGATCACAGCATCCTACTCCTCAAGCTTGATCATTACAGTATAAGAGGCCATGCACTTGCATTTATCAAGTCATACCTTACTTACAGAAGGCAATATGTCTCTGTCAAGGACACAACATCCTCAACAAGACCCCTGGACACTGGTGTACTGCAGGGTAGCATTCTTGGCCCCCTCTTTTTCCTTTTATACATCAACGATCTTCCAAGTGTACCTCAACAACTTACGCCTATTCTCTTTGCAGACGACACAACTTTTGTCATCTTCCACCCAAATCTCGCCTCACTCAACACCATTGTTAACAAAGAAATCACAAAAATAGCAACCTGGTTGACCTTCAACAAATTTACACTTAATATAGACAAAGCCTTTTACATTATGTTTGGGAGTAGAGCAAGTGAGGTCCAACTAAACATTATGCTTAACAACACCTTATTGCTAAATATAGTGAGGGAAAATTCCTGGGTCTGCAACTGAAATTCAACACCCATATCCAACACATAACAAAAAAAGTTTCTAAAACAGTTGGCATCCTCTCAAAGATACATTACTATGTACCACAAACAGCACTACTTACACTATACAGTGGAACCTCAGTTTTCGTCATTAATTCATTCCAGAAAGTCTGATGAAAACCGAATTCAATAAGAAATAATTCAATAAGAAATAATTCAATAAGAAATAATGCGAATCCAATTAATCTGTTCCAAACATCCAAAAGTATTAATGAAAAATACAATTTATAGAGAATAACTATAGTTTTACATACAGAAAACAATGAGAAATAAATATAAAGGACTAATGAAATAGATAAATGAACATTTAACATCACTTTTACCTTAATTGAAGACTTGTTGGCGTATGGAAGACGGTGAAGAGGGGAGAGGGAGGAGAGGTTATCTCTACTACCATCACCACCACCCTCTACCACAATCACTACCACCATTACAACCACTACCACCCTCTACCACCATCACTACCACCCTCTAACACCATCACTACCACCCTCTAACACCATCACTACCACCCTCTAACACCATCACTACCACCCTCTAACACCATCACTACCACCCTCTAACACCATCACTACCACCCTCTAACACCATCACTACCACCCTCTACCAATGAAAAACAAAGCCAGACTGACTCAGAACGTGTGGGATGCTTTGTGTGGGTGTGGGCAGACATGTTCGGTATGGTGAACCACTGTCAACTCAACGAAAAACAAGGTGATGAACAAAAACTGGGACAAAATTTTGACGAAAAAGTCGTCGAAAACCGAATTCGATGAAAACCAGGGCAAACGAAAATTGAGGTTCCACTGTACTATTCACTGATCTACCCATACCTTACCTATGCTACTTGTGCCTGGGGTTCCACAACAAAAACCCACCTAAAATCAATAATAACAACAAAAAGCTGCAGTACGAATGATCACAAAATCCACTGCTAGACAACATCCCCCCATCCTCTTCAAAGATCTAAACCTACTTACTAAACATAACATTCACTCGTACTATCGTGCAACCTACATTTATAGAACAATCAATTCTAATATAAATCCAGACCTGAAATGCTTTCTTGACAGTTTCAATAGAACCCATAGAAACAACACTAGGCACAAAAACCTCTATGACATTCCCCATGTCAAGCTAAATCTTTCTAAAACTCACTGTACACAAAAGGGCCCAGCATCTGGAACTTGCTGCCAGAAATCTCCAGAACCACTGGTTCAGCATTTTTAAAACTACAGTTAAAAAACAATTTATCTCTTTAACCTATCTCAGCCCATCATAAATACATATGTAAAAACTATACATGCATTTGCTCAATATTATGAACATAGGTAAAACTTTCTCATCAATAAAATCAATATATATTTACTCTCAATATCTGTATTCATCTCAAATGTTAAACACTCCATTGTGTTTGCCTAAGGTTAATAATCAAAATTGTATGTCTTCATTACAAGACTTATTAAAGCCATATTGCATGACTTAATAGAATACTCAGTTCTCTTGTATTCATTGCAACTCATCTAATGACCATATGTACTGCTATTGCCTTATTAATCATAAGTTAATTTTAAGGTTGCCCGAAATGCTCTGCATATCAAGGGACTTTTGGCATGTACACCCAACTATTATATTTCTTTGTACAAACATGTATCATGTCAAAAAAATTATTATTATTATTATTATTATTATTATTATAATGACTGCGAGTGGTTTCACAACAGGCTCATGTGATGCCTGTGTACAGTCATCAACATTGTTACATCTCTTGCCATTCCACTGCAAGACCGTCATGTCACTGGTATTAAATACCTGCACTTCATTAGTATCCAGCACTCTGGTGAATGATGGCACATGTTTCCTCTCACTGTCCTACACGTCTGTATTATTCACCTTGAGGAAATTGCAAAGTGAAAGTCTTGTGTACAAATTATGTGTAAACAGGGTATACCTCTTACCTAGATATACCACCATCATATTCTTCACACCTGCACCAGAGACCTAGTGTGCCATGTGTATTTTCAATAGTTTGTTTTCCTGTATACATAATGATGTCTGGCACTATTCCAGTTTCATAATCACACTCCATAAATAGTTTGATACCAAACCGATGTTGTTTGCTTGTTATATATACGTATTGCTTAAAGGAAAGTCTTCCTTTGAATAAAACCAGAAACTCATTTATGACAACATTCTTGAATAAGCAAAAGTAATCACTGAATTTATTTTTCAGGTCCATAATAACTTCCATTATTGTGTAGAGCAAATTATGTCTGAGGATTGTTTTTATCAGAGAAGTGCAACATAGACTGAAAATCGAAAACCTAAATGATTTTTTTATGAGAGTGCCACAGAACTTGACAGACGCATGCCTTTCTGACATCACCACGACGCCAAATGACTTCGAAAAGGCAATAAATGACATGCCCGTGCACTCCGCTCCAGGCCCAGACTCATGGAACTCCGTGTTCATCAAGAACTGCAAGAAGCCCCTATCACATGCTTTTAACATCCTATGGAGAGGGAGCATGGACACTGGGATCGTCCCGCAGCTACTAAAAACAACAGACATAGCCCCGCTCCACAAAGGGGGCAGTAAAGCAATAGCAAAGAACTACAGACCAATTGCGCTAACGTCCCATATCATAAAAATCTTTGAAAGGGTTCTAAGAAGCAAGATCGCCACCCATCTTGATACCCATCAATTGCATAACCCAGGATAGCATGGGTTTAGAGCAGGCCGCTCCTGTCTGTCCCAACTACTGGACCACTACGACAAGGTCCTGGATGCTCTAGAAGATAAACAGAATGCAGATGTTATATACACAGATTTTGCAAAAGCCTTTGACAAGTGTGACCATGAAGTAATAGCACACAAAATGCGTGATAAAGGAATAACAGGAAAAGTTGGTAGATGGATCTATAATTTCCTAACATGTAGAACACAAAGAGTAGTAGTCAACAGAGTAAAGTCTGAGGCAGCTACTGTGAAAAGCTCTGTTCCACAAGGCACAGTACTTGCTCCCATCCTATTCATCATCCTCATATCAGACATTGACAGGGATATAAGCCACAGTGCTGTGTCTTCCTTTGCAGATGACACCCGAATCTGTATGACAGTGTCCACCGTTGAAGACACTGCAAGACTCCAAGCAAACATAAACCAAATCTTTAAATGGGCTGCAGAAAACAATATGAAGTTCAATGATGAGAAATTTCAATTACTCAGATACGGAAAACGTGAAGAAATTAAAATCTCATCGGAGTACAAAACTAATTCCAACCACACAATAGAGCGAAAAACTAATGTCAAAGACCTGGGAGTGATCATGTCAGAGGATCTCACCTTCAAGGACCATAACAATGTAGCAATTGCATCTCCTCAAAAAATGACAGGATGGATAATGAGAACCTTCAAAACCAGGGATGCCAAGCCCATGTTGACACTTTACAGATCGCTTGTTCTATCTAGGCTGGAATATTGCTGCACACTAACTACACCTTTCAAGGCGGGTGAAATTGATGACCTTGAAAATGTGCAGAGAACCTTCACCGCACGCATAAGTGCGATAAACCACCTCAACTACTGGGAACGCTTGAAGTTCCTAAACCTGTACTCTCTAGAACGCAGGCGGGAGAGATACATTATTATATACACATGGAAAATTCTCGAGGGCTTAGTACCAAACTTGCACACAAAAATCACTCCCTACGAAAGCAAAAGACTCGGCAGGCGATGTAACATCCCCCAGTGAAGAGCAGGGGTGTCACTAGCACGTTGAGGGACAACACAATGAGTGTCAGGGGCCCAAGATTGTTCAGCTGCCTCCCAGCATACATCAGGGGGATTACCAACAAGCCCCTGGCTGTCTTCAAGCAGGCACTGGACAGGCACCTCAAGTCGGTACCTGATCAGCCGGGCTGTGGTTCGTACGTTGGACTGCGTGCGGCCAGCAGTAACAGCCTGGTTGATCAGGCTCTGGTCCAACAGGAGGCCTGGTCACAGACCGAGCCGCGGGGGCGTTGACCCCTGGAATTCTCTCCAGGTAGACTAATCCCTCTAAGATTAGTACGAAATTTGCACACCAGTAATTTAGGTGCTCTATCATACTGATGTGTGCAGTGAAAGTTCTTTGTATACTCTCCATTTCAGCAATGTCACCGGCCTTAAAGGGGGCAGTTAGTGTACAACAGTATTCCAGCCTAGAGAGAACATGATTTGAAGAGAATCATGGGCTTGGCATCCTATCATTTTTCTAGCAGATGAGGTAGATACATTGTCGTGGTCTTTGAAGGTGATATCTTCATTTTCAATTTTCTCAAGTTTTCCACATGTGAGTAGTAGTTATATTCTCTTTTCAATGAACTTCATATTGTTTTCAGCAGCCCATTTGAAGATTTGGTTGATGTTTGCTTGGAGTCTTGCGGTGTTTTCGATGTAAGACACTGTCATAGCAATCTGGGTGTCATCCACAAAGGAAGAGATGGAGCTTTGGCTTACATCTCTGTCTATGTCAGATATGAGGATAAGGATGGGTAAATTAGACACATATGCAACACTTGGGTATCTTTATTGAGGAAACGTTTCGCCACACAGTGGCTTCATCAGTCCATACAAAGGAGAATCGTGAAGAACAGGAGGAGTTTGAGGTGGTCAGTCCCTCAAACTCCTCCTGTTCTTCACGATTCTCCTTTTTATGGACTGATGAAGCCACTGTGTGGCGAAACGTTTCCTCAATAAAGATACCCAAGTGTTGCATATGTGTCTAATTTACCAACTCGTCGGTTCTCTGAACCATTTATGTACATGAGGATAAGGAATAGGATGGGAGCGAGTACTGTGCCTTGTTAAACAGAGTTTTTCACTGCAGCTGCCTTAGACTTTGCTCTATTTACTATTACTCCATGTTTTCTGTTAGGAAGTTATAGATCCATCTACCAACTTTTCCTGTTATTTCTTTATCACGTAATTTTTGCGGTATTACACCATGGTCGCACTTGTCGAAGGCTTTCGCAAAGTCTGTGTATACTACAGTCCAATCCAGGTGGTAAATCATGAGGAAGAAGAAATAGAGAGTAGTGTCCCTGAAATTAGTGCGAGTCTGCATTTTGTTTATCCTCTAAAGCATCCAGTACCCTGTCATAGTGGTCCAGTAGCTGGGACAGGCAGGAGCGACCTGCTCCAAACCCATGGTGCCCTGGGTTGTGTAACTGATAATTATCTAGGTGATTGGCAATCTTGCTTCTTAGAACCCTTTCAAAGTTTTTATTTGGGATGTTAGTGCTATCAGTCTGTAGTTCTTCGCAATTGCTTTACTGCCATCTTTGTAGAGTGAGGCTATGTCTGCCATTTTCCTTAAAAAAGAGTGTGGGATGACCCCGGTGTCCATGTTTCCTCTCCACAGAATGCTTTAGGCACATGATAGGGTTCTTGCAGATCTTGATGAACACGGAGTTCCACGAGTCCAGGTTTGGGACAGAGTGCATGGGCATGTCATTAATTGCTTTTTTGAAGCCTTGTGGTGTTATGATAATATCACAGAATTTTGAATCAAGCATATTTTGCATCTCAGTCATAAAAAAATCATTTAGATTGTCAACCCTTAGTCTGGTTAATGACTCGCTGAACACGGGTTCGATTCCCGGCAGGGCGGAAACATTTCGACGTGTTTCCTTACACACACACACACACACACACACACACATACAACAAGATTCCAAAGCAGCGAGAGGACATCCCAGTGCATCGTTTCAGCGTAAACAGTGGAAGTTTGTGCAGTTTGTGAGGGTTGGGGCTGAGAGTGTCCCAAGTCAGGCGGGAGCAGACAGTGCCTCCTCCCCCACGCCTGCCGGGGGGGAGGGGGCGGGGTGTATTGGCTGCCCAGTGTTTGGTGAACAGTGACCCTCTCATAACCCCTCACCCCTGTTCCTCACCCACCAAACTCCCAGCGTCGGCGATGGCGGGGGGTGTGCGGGGATCGCGGGAGCTTCCACTGCAGGGACAGCGCCGTGGAATTCGACTACGAGGCAGCTGTCAGGTGTGCCACAGGCGGTGTGCACTCGGTTCCTCAGGCTTCGGCATCCGTGCGCACGGTGGATGTCTTGGAGCCCGGGGGGCTCCATGTGGGAGCGGCCAGCAGCGCCTCTCAGCGGACGGAGGGCCTGGGATCTGCAATCAAATTGGCGTCCACCTGGGATCTGCAATCAAATTGGCGTCCACCTGGGATCTGCAATCAAACTAGCGTCCACCAGAACATTGACACGTCCCCAGGGCTGCTCTCCCTCGGGCTGCTAGCGATGGTACTCCAGCAAGCAGCAGATCCTGGTGCAACCTGCTACTGTTTGAAATGCTGTCTGGCTGTCCTGCCGAAGAGGGACAGGCACCTTGCAACATCTGTTGTTGGGGCAATGGATGCATTTGTTTACCATGTATGGACGTGTTTATGATTCATTACCTTTGTAACTGTCATGATTGTGACCAGCTCTACTTGGAGCTCATTACCTTTGCAACTTGTCATGATTGTGACCAGATCTAGTTCATTACCGCTGTAACTTGTTCAGCTATCAAAACTTTGGAGTCCAGTCTCTGGACCAATTATGTACCTTTGTAATCTTTTGACTACCGCCCACAGGATGGGTATGGGGTGCATAATAAAGATATTAAACTTAACTAACATACAACAGGCCTAGTGTCTAATCGACATTTGCCTCGGACAAAATGGTAACTGAGTTGCAGTGGGGCTTTAGTATCTCACTCACTTCTTTGCTATCATCTGTGTAAGTCCCATCTTGTCTAAGCAGGGGTCCAATACTGGATGTTGTTTTACCCTTAGATTTGGCACAAGTGAAGAAGTATATTGGGTTTCTTTCAATTACATTTATGGCTTTAAGTTCTTCCTGAGATTCTTGTCTCCTGTAAGATTCCTTAAGCTTAAGTTAGATATTCGATATTTGGAGAGTGTGGTGTTACAGTAAGAGTGGTAGTGTAATAAAGTACCTGGAGAGTGTGGTGGTACAGTAAGAGTGGTAGTGTAATAAAGTACCTGGAGAGTGTGGTGGTACAGTAAGAGTGGTAGTGTAATAAAGTACCTGGAGAGTGTGGTGGTACAGTAAGAGTGGTAGTGTAATAAAGTACCTGGAGAGTGTGGTGGTACAGTAAGAGTGGTAGTGTAATAAAGTACCTGGAGAGTGTGGTGGTACAGTAAGAGTGGTAGTGTAATAAAGTACCTGGAGAGTGTGGTGGTACAGTAAGAGTGGTAGTGTAATAAGGTACCTGGAGAGTGTGGTGGTACAGTAAGAGTGGTAGTTTAATAAAGTACCTGGAGAGTGTGGTGGTACAGTAAGAGTGGTAGTGTAATAAAGTACCTGGAAAGTGTGGGCGTTGGTGGGTGGTGGTTGGTGCTGGAGAACGTGGAGATACAGTTGACCATCTTGTAAAGTTATCCTGGAGTATCGGTCACCATCTTGGTCTTGCTGGACACCCCACACCAGGCCAGCCTCCACCTGCCTCTTGACGCTCTCACTCATCTCACGAAGATCATCAACCTGTGGACAGTTACCACCATTATCACCTCTTTACAGTGTCACCACCATTATCACCTGTATACAATGTCACTACCATTATCACCTGTGTACAGTGTCACTACCATTATCACCTGTGTACAGTGTCACTACCATTATCACCTCTGTACAGTGTCACTACCATTATCGCCTGTGTATAGTGTCGCTACCATTATCACCTGTGTACAGTGTCACTACCATTATCGTCTGTGTATAGTGTCACCACCATTATCACCCATGTACAGTGTGGGGAATTAAGAGATTACCTGTCTGGGCTTCACCGCCACTTACAACAAAATAATCTCCCGGAGAGTGGACCGACTAGTATAATTTTACCGCGGTTACCCCCGTTGAGGCGTGTGAGAAAACTTGACCCACTCCTGGTCACATTTAAGGGGACCCTCCGATATTCTCACTCTAAATCCACATCTATCCTTGACCAGTTTATTAAGAATGAGTAACACCAATGGTTACGGTATTGTTAAATTTTGTGGACTGTATGGGTTAATGTCTGACTGATTGGGGAGAAGGAGGAAAGAGTACAACTTAATATCACTCACCCTTTATCCGTGCCATTGCTGTTCACTTGAAGATCCCGTCATTATCATTCCCACCGTAGACCCACATTATCCCAACATACCTACTGGCCAGACGGTTGCTAAGATAATAAGAGTACTTACAGTGGGGAAGAAACAGCATTCTTGTCGCTATTCTTCGACGGATCTCGTGGTCCTGCTCGGTAGATTATTCTACCGGCAAGACGATGATGTTGGTGGTTGTCCCGATGAGTCAAAGGAAGATTGATCCCTTGAACTCTCTTACGCCCACGAGACCGGGCGTTATTTAACGTGGTTGGTCGGGGTAGTGATTCTTATCCTCTCACTATACCCCTTTATTACAGTTTATACGTAACACTTTAAACACTATTCACCCGTCGGTTTAATGTCCCACTAATTTACTCTCGTTAGAAGTTAATCCATTAATAATTGTGTACGATGAACACTGATCGAACCGACGCACATTTCCTCCATCAACACCGTAATGGCGGCGTCGTTCACTATTTAACACATTATCACTCTATTATTATAGTTTCTTGGACTTAATGTCCCACATTATGCCCGGCGAATATTCACAACATTCACTATTGTGCAGAGAGACCATTAACCGCGATTTGGTCATTGTAAACAACGATTTCCATCTCCTTTATATCCAGAGCTCTCCCATCGTTCCACCTCCATTCGCTTATCCCACGAGACAGACTGCCTGGGCGACTTCACTTGACCCAGCTCGGCGTACCCACGCCACCGTAGCGATGATTCTCTCCTCATCTCAAGAAAAATACGAACCAACAGCCACACATTAAGAATATTCACATTAGAAAGGCTATCGAGTATAACCTTTCGGGAAAATACCCAATATTTTCCACACTGCGGCCGGGCAGAGTTCGTTGTTAGACGATTCAAATCGAGTCATTTTGCAACATGAGTTTCCAGCCCGCCCGGGACTGAACAGCTGTCTTCCTGGTAGGCCGAACCACACTTTGTGTCTCTGGTATCCCCTGGTCTGTGTCGTCTTCAACATCACTCGTGTCACTTTCCCTTAGGTTTTCGTTCCCAGTTGATAGAACTCCTTTTAATTCTAAGGGATTAACTTATTAATGGTGCGTAAAC
>WNWK01054983.1:0-11395 GCA_009830355.1 Cherax destructor
GTGTGAAGCATGGGTGATGAATGTTGACGAGAGAAGGCTGGAGGCAGTGGAATGTCATGTCTGAGGTCAATGTGTGGTTGAATATAATGCAGAGAACGGAGTTTGGAAATTAGGAGTGCGGGATTACTAAACGATTGTTCAGAGAGCTGAGGGGGTTGTTGAGGTGGTTTGGACATGTAGAGAATGGAGGCAGAGAAAAGGGGTGACTTCGAGGTGTATAAATCTGTAGTGGAGGGAAGGGCGGGTAGGGGTGGCCTAGGAAAGGTTGGAGGAGGTAAAGGAAGTTTTGTGTGCGAGGGGCTTGGACTTCAGCAAGCTGTGTGAGCTATTTGATAGGAGTGAATGAAGGATAGGTTTTAATCGACGTGCTGTTGGAGTGTGAGCAAAGTAACATTTATGAAGGGATTCGGGAAACCGGCAGGCGGACTTGGTTCTGGAGATGGGAAGTACAGTGCCGGCACTCTGAAGGGGGGGTGTTAATGTTGCAGTTTTATAACTGTAGTGTAAAGCACCCTTCTGGCAAGACAGTGATGGAGTGAATGATGATGAAAGTTTTTCTTTTTCGGGCCACCCTGCCTTGGTGGGAATCGGCCGATGTGTTAATAAAAAAAAAATAAAAAAAAAATAGAATAGAATACAATATTTATTTCATTGCAAGTTTACATCGAGTGTTTATAATTACAATCAAACTGAAGTGCAAGGAGAGCCACTAACATGCCATGGCATTAAGGGCAGCTTAATCTAATGGCTTATAGACTATGTACATAATACTAGAGAAAATGATTGAGCTTGTTTTATTTAAATATTAGATTGTTCAAGTTACAATACTAAGGTATGCGCGTGCTTTCGGCTATTATCTCGGAAGTAAGTTATTCACCTATTTTGTGAATTATTATTATTATAATCAAATAGAAGCGCTAAACCACAGGGACCTATTTTGTGAAAACCAATCAATAATAATGAACAGATTAAAGTGATTTCCACAACAAACATAGTAAAAGAATGAGTGCTTTACAAGATTAAAATTTAATTTTTGAAGTACAGTCAACCCTCCGTTTTCGTGTATCTCTGTTTTCGTGTGTTTCAGTTTTCGTGCAGTTTTTTGGGGGAAATTTTACCTCCGTTTTCGTGTATTACCTCCATTTTTTTGTGCTTGGTACTGAACCTGTCCACCAGTGCCCCGCACATACAAAGCCCGCTAGACCGCCACCCACGCACATTATCATGCAGTTTTAGCATTGTTTATGCTTGAGTGAACATCCCAGGAGTTCATACAAAACATTTATTAATAATTCATTATTTTAGGCCTTTGATTATTGTGTGTGACTACTAAATAAGCTACCATGGGCCCAAAGCTCCTAGTGCCAGTCCTTTGGTAAAGAAAGTGAGAAACACGATGGAATTTAAGAGTGTAGCATGCATGCAGGGAGTGTAGCATGCATGCAGGGAGTGTAGCATGCATGCAGGGAGTGTAGCAGACATGCAGGGAGTGTAGCAGACATGCAGGGAGTGTAGCAGACATGCAGGGAGTGTAGCAGACATGCAGGGAGTGTAGCAGGCATGTAGGGAAGTGACCCCAGATAAGGACTTGGTACCTAAATTCCTTATGGAAGGGGATTGCCCTTCCAAACAATAGCCTCTCTTCCCTCTCCCCTCCTCCCTCTCTTCCATCCAGCAATATCAGTCTTCAATAAAGGTAAGTGTCACATTCAGTTCATTCATTTGTCCATGTAATTCTGGGTTTCTGGAATGGATTAATTGAATTTCCATTATTTCTTATGGGGAAAATGGTTTCAGTTTTCGTGTGTTTCAGTTTTAGTGTGTTTCAGTTTTAGTGCATCCCTCAGGAACGGATTAAGCACGAAAATGGAGGGTCCACTGTACAGTATCCCTATCAGCAAATTTTCTAAGGTTTGACTTACGTCCATTTTGACAGACCGGTTGGTCGGAACCAAGCTCGGTCGCAAGTCAGATGGTACCTGTACTTTTAGTCTTTAGAACCATTGAAAATCATCTCTATTTCTGTAATATATTTTCAATTCTATCAAATGAGACCAAGAAAATGATAATACAACTATAAATACCATACGAAAATACATACACTGCAAAGTTACTGTTTTAAACCAAAAACATGGTTGCAGTTTTTTCTCATGCACTGCGTGCTGCAGGATTTTTTTATACTGCACACACTGACCATGCAGACCCATTCTCTCACATGTAGGCCTACTAGCTTTCTCCTGCAAGATTTGAAGCCGCTAGAATTTTGCCATTAGCTCTCCTCTGATAGATAACAGACAGTTAAATTTTCATTTAATATTCATTTTTACAGTTTAACTGTGCTGTATAATTTTATACATTGTTTTATGTAGTAGTTAATACATTATTATTGTTAAATTATAATATTGTCATTTTTGGTCTGGAATGGATTAATTCTATTTACATTATTCTTTATGGGAAAAAAATTGGTTGTCAACCATTTTGGTAGTCGAACTGACATCTGGAATGAAATAAGTTGAACAACCGAGGTTCCACTATTAAATTGCAGCTAAAATTTAACAAGAATTTAAACTTGAGAAAATTACATGTGAAAACATTTCATTTTATAAATACAGCCTCTCCTCACTTAACGACGGAGTTCTGTTCCTAAGACCATGTCAATAAATGAATTCGTCGCTAAGTGAGGAGAATACTATAATGGTAGTGGGTTTGTGTCAACCATCTTTGTTATTGTTTTAATGTCACCTTTGCATCATTTATAACATTTCTGGTATATTTTTAAATGTTTATACAGTACAGCTGGCCCTCCACTTTCGTGAGCTTCGAACATTCGCGAATGCCCAATCATATTTACCAAACAAATGCGGAAAAAAATACGGGAAAAGCACTGAGCCTAAATGATGAAGAACTGTTGGAGATTGTGCAGGCAGAGAGTGAGGATGAAGAAGAGGAGTGTGTTGCTGAGGCTAATCAACTTCAAGCCCTCACCCTTGAAAAACTAGGGCAAGCGATGAGAATGACAGCACAGCTTAAACAAATTTTTTACGACATAGACCTATCGATGTTGAGGGCTTTGAAGGTGATGAGCGACATTGATAGGAGCATAATTCCCTACAAAACTCTGTAGATATGAAGAGGAAACTGTCTCAGTTGCCCATCACAATGTTCTTCACAAGGAAGCCTGCCACTACCCCTGCCCCTACCCTTACCGCCTCATCTGAACCTCAACCCGTGGCAGAATCTGACTCCGTTACTAACTCTGACTCTAGCGATGTTGATCCACTGCCTATTATCAGCAGTGATGCTGGCAGTGAAGAGTTAGAATCCACACACTAGACTCATCATGCCATGCAGTTACACTCCATATAATCACCTCCATTCAACTGTCATCAGTAACTGCATGGCTATCATCATCGTCATTGTCATCATCATCACAAGTCGTCAGAGTTCGTCTGCCTAACCTTACGAGTGGAGAGTGTTTTGTCTGTTCATTATTTGTTATTAAACCATAACATGTATATACAGTGGACCCCCGAGTTTCGTAAAAACTTCACTCCTGAAGTCTGCTCAAGTGCCATTACCGAACGAATTTACCCCCTTAAGAAAAAATGTCACCTAGGTTAGTCTATTTCAAACCCCCAAAAATACTTTTCCACAAGCACTTACAATATTATACTTACATAAATGTACGATTTCCGGGGTTTACGAAACTCGGGGTCCACTGTATATGCAATATTTTACGATGTTTTCACGTGTTTTATGATTGTTCATGGTTCAATAGGTTAACCCTTTCGGGGTTATGGTCGTACAAGTACGTCTTACGCGTTGTGGTTATTGACGTACTAGTACGCATAAATTCTAGCGCCTTCAAATTAAGCGCGAAATGGCTGGTAGGCCTAGTGGTGAGAGAATGGGTCTGCGTGGTCAGTGTGCGCAGTAGGAAAAAAATCGGGGACCCAGTGGTGCATTGTGGGAATGCCATGTTAGTACACCCTGATCACCATGCCTGGCGGTAAGAAACTCCTCACTCCTCGGCGAATTGGAACACTTTTGTTCCCCAGTGACAGTTCTAACACCGATGGGAGTGTCAGTGATGACGAGTTTCAAGGTTTTGAGGAGGTTGTGACCAAAACTAATGACCATAATACCGGTAATATTGAGGAAAACCCAGACGACCCTCAGCCGTCCACCTCCGGTGTTGTGGCATCTTGTTCACGCTCAATTGTTCCAGGACGAAAGAGGAAACTGTTATTTACTCATATCCCAGACTGATGTGAGCAATGGTGATGATAGTGAATATGAACTCCAAGCTCTTCAAAACGGTTCCAGTAGCGAGAGTGGAGCAGAATATTCTCCAGTGAAGCGTCAGTATATACGACGGTATATGCGCTCTGGTAGTGTGCCATATGCTGTTCCAAGGGGAAGGAGTACATCTCGAAGTACATCCCGTGGGCGTACAACAGGAAGTGATAGTGAAAATGAAGACGATAGTGTTGCAATTGGAATGAGAAATGTGCATGCATCTGGTAGTGGTAGTGGTGGTGGTGGTGCCAGGCGCGAGGCACCAGCAGTGGACCATGCTGGCACCGACGCTGCCGAGTCAGCTCAGTTACAACAAAGGACATCCGCACCCACCCACCAACCCCCACAACCACATGTAAATATCTAGTACCCACCAGCAGACCGCACCTGGGATTGGCAGGACGCTGACAATTTTATTCCCAATCCCCATCAGTTTGATGAAAGTCCAAGTGGAATACGCCCATCTTGTCCACTTGGGAACAATGCCAGTGAACTGGAATGTTTCGAGTTATTTTTTGATGATCCCCTGATGGAAATTGTCAGGGAAAGCAACAGATACTACGAGTACACCATGGCAAACAATACTTTCACCAACATCACGCCTCAACAGGTGGAAAGAGGCAACTGTGGCTGAGATGTACTTGTTCTTTGCCACAATAATGCTTATGCCACATGTGTATAAGCACCGTGTCAAATCATACTGGTCGACAGACCACCTGATTGCAACACCAGGTTTCAGTGATATAATATCAGTGAATCGATTTGTGCTACTGTTACGGATGCTCCACTTTTCAGACAAAACCAGGCCTGACAGAAACGACAGGTTATATAAGATTAGGAATGTGTTTCTGTATCTGAAAGAGAAATTTAATATGCATTTTTATCCCTTCAGGAAGCTTGTTATTGACGAGTCACTGATTCTGTTCAAAGGTAGACTGTCGTTCAAGCAGTATATACCAAGCAAGAGGAAACGCTTTGGTAAAAAGTTGTTTGTGCTTTGTGATTGCTACAGTGGTATTGTATTGGATATTATTATGTACACTGGAAGTAATACATTGAAAGATACCAGGAAGTTACTGGGTATCTCTGGTGATGTGGTTAGAACAATGATGGAACCATATCTTGGTAAGGGGCATATATTATATACTGATAACTGGTACACAAGTGATTTTTTGCGAGTGAACTTGACAGATGTGTGCGGTACAGTGCGTGCAAATCGTAAGCATATGCCTAGGTTCAATGCTGGCACTTGTAGAGGTGAGGTGCAGGCGTTTGCTGCCAATGACATCATGGCATTTCGGTGGCATGACAAACGAGATGTCACACTGTTGTCATCAATTCACCCTAACGAAATGACAAGACACTGGCAGGCTGCATAGACACACCAATGAACCCATTCTAAAACCTGCAGCTGTGATGGATTACACGCTTAATATGCGCTTAGTGGACAAATGTGACATGCAAATTGGGTTTGCTGATTGTGTTCGCAAGAGTTACAAGTGGTACATAAAACTCTTTTTTCATATTCTGGACATTACCATGCTCAATGCTTATAATATTTATAAGGTGAAGACCATAAACAAACCACCATATGGCGAATTTTGTTTGTCTGTCATCAAATAATATTCAAGTACCAAGGAGCAACACCTGCAATAGAAACCCGCTCAACACCAGGTTATCAATACCTACCCTCTTGTCTGAGGCATGGTGATCACTTCCTAACAAAACTGCCTGCTACTGCTTGCTAGAAAAAGGCTGAGAGGAGGGTTTTTTTCTGTGCACATACAAAAAAACGCCCACAACAATGCAAAGACACTCGTTTTATGTGTGTGGAATGTAAAACACTGTGCATGGAACCATGTTTCAGAGACTTCCACAGGCTGCAGAACTTCTAGAAACATGCCCAGTGACTATATATATGTATATACATGATTGAACAATGAAAATAAACAATATTTGTTATTGTGAATAACTGTAAATAAGTTGTGTAAACAAAATAGTGATGAGAAACTTTATGTAATTATTGTGTAATACTTAGAGAGTGAATATTTGAAAAACAGCACTTATATTGGTCTCACAGGCCATAAAAGTTATTTGGAAAAAAAAAATTAAAATCTATAAGAAAGCAACTTCAAGAAAGAAAAAAGAAAATTACCGGCCAACCGGCAGTCACCGATGTTGCCGGCAGCAGTTCATTTTTCGTCAACTTCAATCCTCTATATCTCGGTGAGTATTGATCGCAAAAATGTATTTTTTAGCCTATTAGATTTAGAAAAAAAACTATCATTTCATAAGAATTTTTTTTTAAATTCGTGGACCCTGAGAACGAGTTTCAGAGAGACCCCTTGGACCCCCAAAGGGTTAAGGAAGTAGTATTGTTAGGCTAAGTAAAGGCTATTATTATATTTCCCTACAATATATTTGCGTATCAAAACATTCGCGAACGCTACAGTACAGTATTATTATATTTACTTACATCATATTTGTGCACCAAACATTCACAAATTTTCAAGATTCGCGAGGTTCTTGATCCCCTAACCCTTGTGAATGTAAAGGGCCTCCTGTACTGTATATTAAAATAAACAGAATAGAGGAAATCAGCTCTAATATACATTATTTAGGTATGAATACTGGTCAGAGTCCGTCGTAAGTTCGAGGTGTCGGTAAACGAGTACATCACTAAGTGAGGAGAGGCTGTAATTGTGCATGGGACTCTTAAGGTAAAGTACTGCATTTCTTATGTACAATGCTAAGTAGTGACTTTATTGTTAGTGTCAAGTATTGGTAATTGATTTTTACCCAGGAGAGGTAATCTGATATTTGCCCAATACCCATCTTATGAGTGTCAATAGATTACCGAGAAGCATATAGGTGTTACATACTAGCCCAAGAAACTTGACAGAGCAAGAAACAATGGTCAGCTGCAGTATGCAAAGTTAGGTTATTTGTTTAGATTTCTTTGGTAGTCATACAAAAGAAATATTTAAACATTCTTTAACATTTGCAATAGGACAATTTTATTCTAATTTCTTAGTTCTGCACCAAGAGGTTGCAAGTTAAGCAGATTACAGATTCTATAGAAGAAGCAAGAGTAGTTTTCTGAAGTTATTCTACTTCCTCTCCCAATCTTATTCATCACTAGTAGCTCTGATGAGTCTGTTCAGCCTGAAATTGAAACAGATGGCAAAATCCATGGACAAGTTTCCTTACAACAATGCTGCTCCTGTCCATTTAGTTGTGAAAAATACTGTAGCTGTGTTCCAAGAAAACGCAATTTCGTCCAGGATTTTTTTTTTTTTTTTTGAGTTATGCAAATGTGTTGAAGTCTTGTCGTGTTAACATTTTATCCTATATAAAATACTGATACAATAAGAAAAAACCTGCTGGAAAAACTTTAAAGTGTTGAGCAAAAGGTCTATACATAGCAATACAGAATATGTTTTATAGCTAATAAAAATTAAATCAGTCCCCAAAAATCTTAGGCTGGCAATGCTAGAACTCTTGCCTTATCCTGAAAGGCCAAAGTAGCCAAAATTTCAAAATACAATATCCCACAAATATCTAAGAAATGCAAGATTCCTCACAAGAATGCAGTTATATTCATGGGGAAGTACTAAACCAGCCAAGGTCCTGCAGCACCTGGGAATGGGAGGTAATCTGGTACGTATTTGGTTAAAAAAGAAAAAAGAAAAATAAGCACAGTAGCTCTAAGTTTCTTTAACAAAGTCCTTCACCAGCACCCAAGCAACAACTCCCCCCATCCCTACCTTGAAGGGCACAATAACAAGCAAGGAAACAATCATCCATGTTTGAGATTAGAACCTTATTTTCAATCTTAGAACATTGTCTGAATTTAGGTTTAAAGGCCACCCCCTCCTTCCCTCTACATCCTGTCAAACCCTCTTCATTTAGCACAACCTACAGCTAAAATTATGACTATTATGTGGAACTCTGTTAGTCTACATTTTACAATACTACATACACAATAACTGCCTCTACTACACAGCTTCACAAGCCCACACTGTCCTAAACACTACTAAAAGTATAACAGTTCTTAACTACAACGTCCGATCCTTAAGCAAACACTATGATGACCTCCTTGCCCTCCTTGATTCCCTAAAGACAACCTTCACATGTATTGTCCTTACTGAAACCTGGCTTAAGCAGGATACAATAGATATCTACTCGCTACCAGGATACACAGCAATACACAACTGCAGACCACATCAAGTTGGGGGTGGTATTGCAATCTATTACTCTAATGAAATATCCTGTTGTGACACCACTTGCTATAATGATGAATATGGAGAATATATTTTTGCTAATTTTACTGCACAAAACCTTAAGACTCCCATAACAATTGGGGCCATTTACCGGCTGCCTCATACAAACATTCCAAATTTTAGCGATCAACTAAAAACGCAAATAACAAACAACCAAATGAACAAACACCACCTTATCTTAGCTGGAGACTTCAACATCAACCTTGGCCTACCAGATGACCAGCCAGTAACTGACTTCATCAACAATATGAACAACACACTTCTCATACCAACAATAACCAAACCAACTAGGCTTACTGATACGAGTGCAACCATAATTGACCATATAATCCCCTTAAATCGGGGATAATAACAGACAGCACCACAGACCACTACCCCACCTTCCTCTTAACAAACATTAGTAAACCGCCCCTAGAATACACCAAAGTTTCATTTAGACTCCATGACCAGGCATCAATAAATAACTTCACAGCAGAGCTAGAGACGGTTGACTGGGCTATAGAATTCTCAAATGCCAAGGGTATCGATGACTGGACAGACAACTTTCTTAATAAATTACATAGACTATACAACAGACATTGTCCTATAAAAATGAAACAGATTACGAATAAACAGCTAGGCTGCCCATGGCTAACTAACAGCTTACTAAAATCCATTAACAAGAAACATCAATATGAGAAGCAATATAGACGGGGACTCATACATAAGGAGTTTATTAAACACTATTCATCAGTTCTCACCAAACTAATAAAAAAGCCAAACAATTGTACTACTCCAGCAGATTCACTGAAACAAGAGGAGATATAAAAGACCTGGAAAACACTCACAGATTATGGGCACCCACAAACTGAAAAAACTAGGGACATTATCCTAACCAAACCAAACGAAACACCACTACAGCCTATTGATACAGCAAACAAGATAAATGACTTCTTCTCAACCATAGGATCAAATCTTGCCAGTAAATCCCAGATACCAATGCCCGAGCAAGTGATTACCTAGAAGGGAATTTCCCATCCTCCTTATATCTTGCACCTACTGAACCCACTGAAGTCACCATGATAATCAAGTCACTAAAAAATAAATCAGGGCATCTGTCCCAAGTTCCACCCTTAATATACAAACGAGCCGCTCATGTCCTTTCATATCCTATTTCATTACTTTTTAACAAATCATTAGAAACTAGCACTTTCCCAACACTACTCAAAACAGCAAGGGTTACACCAATACACAAAGGTGGTGACCCCACAGACGTAAACAACTATAGGCCTATATCAAATCTACCATTGCTATCCAAAATCTTCGAGAAACTTGTACACAAGAGATTATACTGCTTATAACGACACAAAGCATACTCAACCCTGCCAATTTGGCTTCAGGAAAAATAAAAGCACTAACGATGCAATAGTAAAAATGATAGACCTACTTTACACAGCACTCGAAAATAATGAATATCCATTAGGACTTTTTATTGACCTAAGGAAAGCTTTCGACACAGTAAACCACGGCATCCTACTCCACAAACTTGACCACTATGGAATAAGAGGTCATGCACTAGCATACTTCAAATCCTACCTCACTAATAGGTATCAGTATGTCACTATTAAAGACACATCCTCCACGACACTACCACTAGACACCGGAGTACCGCAGGGAAGTGTCCTTGGTCCCCTGCTCTTCCTCTTATACATCAATGATCTTCCTAATGTATCACAACAGCTGAAACCAATACTCTTTGCTGACGACACAACTTATGTCATCTCCCACACAAACCTTGCCACGCTTAATACAATTGTTAACGACGAATTAATTAAAATAACATGGATGACAGCCAATAAACTTACACTTAACACTGATAAGACCTTCTATATTATGTTTGGCAACAGAGCAGATGATCCACAATTAAACATTAATATCAACACTACACCTATTGCTAAACATAATGAGGGCAAGTTCCTGGGCCTCCACCTTGACAGCAGCCTGAAATTCAGCACCCATATCCAACACATAACAAAGAAAGTGTCCAAAACTGTGGGGATCCTCTCTAAGATACGGTATTATGTTCCACAATCAGCCCTACTCACACTATACTACTCACTCATCTATCCCTACCTCACATATGCCATTTGTGCATGGGGATCAACAGCAATTACCCACCTAAAGCCAATAATAACCCAACAGAAAGCCTCGGTAAGAATTATCACGCAATCCAACGCTAGGCAACACACCCCCCCACTCTTCAAAGACCTAAACCTACTCACTGTTCAGAACATCCATACTTACTACTCTGCTATCTACATTTATAGAACCATTAATTCCAACTTTAACCCTGAGCTAAAACACTTTCTTGACAGTTGCAACAGGACCCATAGACATAATACCAGACATAAACATCTCTTTGACATTCCCCGTGTCCGACTAAAGTGTTTTACTCTTTTTATTTACTATTATATTCCCTAAAATGTTAACCCTCATTGTTTACTATTATATTCCCTAGATTTTATTTAAAAAAAAAAAAAAAAATCTAACTGCCACAGTTCTTTTATTAATTTTTATTATAATAATTAAGGTGCTAACTCAGGTACTAATTTACTTTACTTTCATTGTTTGCTATCATTTTCCCTAGCTCCTTTATTCCCAGCTTTAGTAAACTACCATAGTTCAATTAATTGCATTTGTATAAATTGACTAAGGTACAAATTCACGTGCCAAGAACTCTGTCAAATACCCTGTATCTCTACAAACTCTTATTAAAAATTTGTAATAATCAAATAGTTCCTAAGCATTTATTCTAGTATCATATTATTAAGTTT
>WNWK01054984.1:0-11394 GCA_009830355.1 Cherax destructor
GGCTGCACACACTAAAAAAGCAAATACACGCAACAGGGATAGACACACAACAGATGCTGGACACATATTCGGGGTTGTATATACAAAAAACTGAACAGACAACATAGGCTGGACACATACAATAGAGGCTCCATACAAAAAAAGGCACACACACACACAAAAAGGGTAAACATCTTAGGCTGGCCCCCTTAACAAATTTGGGGAACACATAGAAGAGGCGGACATATTCTGCAGAGGCTGGACACATAAAACTGAGGTTGGACACACAACGAGTTTGAACAAAGCTAATTTGGGACACAAACTGGGTTGGACACACAGCGAGGCTGGACACACACGAGGTGGACACAAACTGGGGTTTGGACACACACTGAACAAAAACTGAGGGGGACACAACTGAGTTGGACACACAACGGGGTTGGAACACAACTGAGGTTGGACACACAACTGAGGTTGGACACACAACTGAGGTTGGACACACAACTGGGTTGGACACAAAACGGGTTGGACAAAAACTGAGGTTGACCCCTGAGGTTGGACACAAACGGGGGGACACAAACGGGGGTTGGGGAACACAACTGGGTTGGACACACAACTGAGGTTGAAAAACTGGGGGTTGGCACAAAACTGAGGTGGACACAAACTGAGGTTGGACCCCTGGGTTGGACACACAACTGAGGTTGGAAAAAAACTGAGGGGAAACACAACTGAGGTTGGACACAAAACTGGGTTGGAACACAACTGAGGGGGACACACAACTGAGGGGACACACAACTGAGGTTGGACACCAACTGGGTTTGGGGAACAAACTGAGGTTGGCACAAAACGGGTTGGACACACACTGAGGCGGACATAAAAAAGAGGCTGAGGTTATATAACGGAGTTTGACACAATGGAAGGGGGAACACAACAGAGGCAGAGAAACACAAGAGAGGTTGGACACACATCAGAGACTTGACATACATCAGAGACGGACAACAAAGTTGGACACAGGGGAGGCTGACACATACTCGGTATGGCTGAGTATGCTACAGTTTATTCAACGTTATCACACTCTTTTCCCCCGGAGCCCACCCCCACATAGTGCGCAGCGGGGGCCCCCGCTGCTGTTCTGTACAGTTCAACCCACCAGTAGGTGAGATCCAACCCTCAACCAAGGTGACTTTTGCATGCAAAGAGAACCTTTATTCACGTTAACACACCCACATACCCCCCAACCAGCAACCCCACGTTAAGGGTTTGGTGAGACCCCCATATCAAATCAACACTCGGTTCAGCCAAAAATCGGTTTAACAAGGACAAAAGGTGAGGGTTCCACTGCAGTTTTCTTGGAACGTGGTTGGGGGAAAGTTGTCTGTCTTTTGGCTGCTGCTTAGCCTAGAAACTTGGCGTCCCTAAACACTACTCCTTTGTATAATTAAAAAGGTGTAAATATCACTTTGTTATATTGGGGTGAAAAAAAAGACAAAAGTCTTATATAATCACAATTACTTGGTAAGGAAAAGAAAAAGTTTGGAATTAATCTAGCTGTTTTTTTGAAGAAATAAAATTTTAAAACATTTCTACGGTTTCTTTGCTCCAAGTTCCTTTACACTCAGGTTAAAGGCCATTGAACCTGATTTTTTTAAAAGGGGGGAGCCTGTTCTGGAGCTGAATTTGGAGACTTAGAGCGGAGTTGACCAGAGTTGAAGTTCCGCAGGAGCTAGTCTTGTATCTAGATAGTTTATCTGGCATTGTTTACGTTTGCCAACGTTCACAAATTTTTGTGTCTCATTTTTGTTTTCGCTTTATTCAGCCTGTATTGTAGTATTCTTTTGGTTTGTTATTGTGTATCACCTTTTTTTTTGTTTGTGCATATTGGCTTTGCTATTCGTGTCGCTCCTGATGAGTATGAATTGTCCGTGCATAGAGCTACAGCGTGTTAAAGTTGGGGTTAATCCCCCATTCGAGTCAGCGGTTAGTGTCTGAGTTAACTCTGCTAAAGTTGCCCAAACTATCTCTACAGCGTTGTTGGCGTATCGCTCGTTTTATTGGTGTTTAATACCAGCTCCCTTACTGCTGCTCAGCTGCGTGATATTATAAGGAGTAAAATACAAACTGAAACTATGGCATATCAGTCTATTTTTCTCCTCTACAGGAGCTGTTTAAACGTAGGGCACCATTGAGGTTTCTAAAAAGGGGGGGAGAAAAACCCCCTGAGCAAAACCACAAGTCACAGGTGTGGGGTTACAACAGGTAGTCTGGTTCACTGGCGCTTTAACTAGCCAGACTCCCCTTGAACAAACAAAAAAACAGGGGCATTTGCTAAGGGGGTTTGATAGAGAGAAGGAGGGGAGACAATTCCATCAGACTGTAGATGACTTCAATTTGCAAAGGGCAGTACAGTTTGTTCCCGTTTTGTTGAAGCAGAGCCTGAACAGTTTTTTGAAGCATTTTAAAACCAGGCTCAGCTTTGGGTGGCCTGAGGTTCTTGGGCGTCACTGGTGCATACTGCGTTGGGTAAGGCAAAAGGGTTTTTTACCCCCAAATTGATTTTGGTAACTATCTATTGTAAAAAACCCCTGTTCTTGGGGCTTATCAATGTTTCCTGCCAAGATAGGAAAGAAATTTAAACTGGAGAAGGCAGTTGGTCAGTCTGTTGATTTTGTCAGACAACAGACCAGGGTTTTTAAAAATGGAAAGGCAAGTGGTGTCGTGATTTGAAAATTTAAGCAGCTCATCTTGGTGGCAACCTGCGGAGTCTGTTAGCCCCGAGGTTCAGTGTTTCACAAGATCATTCCTGCCTCCATTGGGGAAACCCAGGTTGGCTGATATTTTTTAAACTAACCGCCCGTCGGCGGCATCTTTTCCCAACAGCCTGGTAGAGCAGAGATCGCAAAGAAAATTCCTGAGAAATAAAGGCAAGATGAAGGTGAATTTCCCAAAAGTCAACTAAAACACCTGGTGAGCAGCGTTACTTCACTCCTGGTAACCCGGGGGAGAAAAAATCAAATTCCCAACGAGATGTGAAAGGGGAGTATCCAGAGGGCGTAAGCCACAAAATAACGGGGGCCAAAGAAAAAACTGAGATGGTATGTTATAACTGTGGCAAGTCCCATAACCCAATTGTCCAAGTAAACCCCAACCATTTGGGAAAATCTCAATATCCCTAAAATTGTCCCAGGAAGAAGTAGAAAGGGGATGGCCCTTACTATAGTTTGTTAATATCCCTTCAGGAACATTCAGAAAAAAGGAAATTAAAACCTTTAGGGATACTGGGCTATTCTCACTTATAAGAGAGGGAACTTTCTGATAAACCTTTTGCAACCTCAGTTCTGTTAAAATTTTTGGAGGGCAGTATTTTCTGTCCCTTTACATCAAATCTATGTCAGAGTAAATACTACACTGGGTTTTGACTGTTGGTGTCTGGGGTTTCCCCTTGAAGGATGAAGTATTACTGGGTAATAACTTTAGTCTACTAAATGTATAGAACCCATAATTTAATTTTCCCGATTTGGCCATAACTCGGGCACAACCAAAGTGATGTCTGATAAGAATGTTAACTCGTCCTTGGACACCTGATCTCGGACTAAAAAATTTTTTTTTTGGGGAAAACTCCCCCAGAGCCTGTAAATTTAGTAACAGCCCCAGATCAAGCCTTCCATTCCAGGGTTGCAGGATTGCCAGATGTCTCTGTTTCCATGCCGGGGGGACTGCCTTTCGGGGGAACAACGGAAAGACTCTCACTAAACTCTGCTTTTAGGCAGCTATGGGTAAATCCACTTCGGGCCCCCCGGTCAAATATCTCTTAAAAATAATTACTTAGTCTGCACTGAAACTGGAAGGGGGGGGGGAAAACAACAAACAGATAAGTTAGTGGTTCCCAGAAAGTTTAGGCTCGATACTAAATATAGCCCATAATTTTTTTTTAGGAGGCCATTTGGGAATTCCAAAACTCAATACAAATAAAAAAAATTTTTTTGGCCAAAGTTAAGGCAAGATGTAAAAATCATATTCGCTGTTGTCCAGAATTCAGCAGGTGGGAAACCTGGAACCCCATTAAACCTGCACCTCTCCATCCCATTCCTGTTAATGGAGCCCTTTTCCCCAGAATTGATAAAATTTTGGTCCACTACCAAAAGCTAAGTGGGGAAATCAGTACTTATTCACAATCATGGATGAGTAACTAGATCCCCAGAAGCAGTTCCCATCCCCGGGTATTAACAAAAGCAATCCTTGCTTTAACTAAGTTTATCTCTTGTTTTGGGAAATTTCCCCAAAATATTCAAATTTCAAGGACTAACTTACTGCCAAAGCATTTAGGAAGCTTAATAGGCTAGGAATAGTTCCCTACCCACTGCCTATCATCCTCAGTCCCAAGGGCCTTGGAAAGATTCCATCAGACGTTAAAAAAATAGGAACATTCTGCTTGCATTTTCCACAGACTGGGATAACTTTTCTGTTTATTGCAATGAGAAAAAATGTGCAAGAGTCTACAGGGTACAGTCCTTTTAGTGATATTTGGGCACAATGTAAGGCCTCTAGTGTGCTCAAAAAGGATGGATGGGAAGAGCCTCCCAACCAGCTCAACCCTTCAAGGTTGCAGGTAGCCCTCAGTTGGCAAGGAACTTGAAGGCGCTCAGAATATGATGAAACAGAGGTATGACAGACTCAAAATTTCGCTCCTTCCATCCAGGAGATGGTGTTGGACAGGAGCCTATCCGGCCACACCTTGAAAGCTAGTTTACGGGACCAGAAATCGTAATAAATTATCTGATGTAAATTATGTGGTATCTCCTTGACAAGACCTCAAAAAACAAAACTTCCACATTAATCAAAATTTAAAACTTTTAAACCAGATAAATTCCAGTAATGACTCTGTCCTCTGCCTCTGATGACCCTGACTCTTTTTACTCTGGGGGTTAATGTAAAACCTTTCCCCAAAATTTCCCCTCAAGGACCCAAACCTTTAATGTTGGGTTTGACCGTCTCAAGTAACTAATTTAACTGCGCTCCTACAGTCTTATCCTGACATTTTTTTTTATTGCCGAAATATTCATTAGATATCATGATGTAGATTTGGAAACCTAAACCATTAAACTCTCCTTACAGAGCTAACCTGAAAAAAGAAGCTACTTCAACAGGGGTAGAATTTCTGTTAGAGCATGGGTTGTGGAGGGTCATCTAGTCCGTGGGTTCACCCATCCTTGTTAACAAAGCTGATGGGGGTTGAATGTCACAGATTACCAAGGGAATGAGGGCCCAAATTTCAGATGCCTATCCTCTGCCCGTTTTATGATGTAATCGACTTTGGGGTAATCTTTTTTTTCCCCAAATTGGCCTCCTTAAAAGGGTTTCTATCAATCCTTTAACAGATAAGGCAAAGGGAAAACTCTGCCTTCGTAATTCCGGGGGCATTATCAGTATACAGTGACCCCCCT
Source organism: Cherax destructor (assembly GCA_009830355.1). NCBI lineage: Eukaryota > Metazoa > Arthropoda > Malacostraca > Decapoda > Parastacidae > Cherax > Cherax destructor. The sequence continues at coordinate 5,418 of WNWK01054984.1, forward strand.
TTGGAATGAAAAACTCTCCTGCATCATTCCAAACTTATCCATCAGGTTTAAAAAGGCTTGAAGGCACGGCAGCTTACCTAGATGAATAGTTGTTTTTCGGACACTTGGGACCAACATGTGTTTAGGCTTAAGGCTCTCTTTTTGACCTTCCAGAGTTTTCATTTAACTGTTAATTTATCAAAGTCATCCTTTCCAATCTACTATTAATTTTCTGGGCCATGAAGTAGGTAGTGGCAAAGTGGCCCTAAATTTGCAAAAATTCTGGCCTTTAAAAAATTATCCAGTTCCCCCTGACAGGGAAATCCCTTCAACGTTTTCTAGGGATGGTAGGGTTTTATAGAAGATTCTGAAAAAATTTTGCAGATATTGTTGCACCTCTAACCTCACTTACCAGTCACAAAGTTCCCTTTATTTGGACCCCAGAATGTCAAGATGCATTTACGAGCAAGAGATTACTTTGTACTGCACCCATTCTGTTGTCTCCAGACTTTTAAAAACCATTTTCCACAGATTGATGCTTGTGAGTCTGGGGTGGGGGCAGTGCTTCTGCAATCTGGGGATGATGGGTTGCAGCCTGTGGCATTTTTCGCCAAATATCAACCACACCAGAGGGCCTACTCTACTATAGAGAAAGAGGGCCTGGCTCTACTTCTGGCATTAGAGCATTTTGATGTCTACGTGGGCCAGTCCTCTCAGGTGGTCTCCATCTACAGCGACCACAACCCTCTGGATACTGCAGCACATGAAAAACAAAAATACCAGACTCATGCGTTGGAGATTAGGTTGCAACCCACAATATAAAAATTATACACATTGCTGGAAAATTTAACACAATAGCTGATGTGTTGTCCAGAAGTCATTGTATTTAGTTAGGATGTGTTAGGGACTTTGGGTAGAACCAGCCCTTTTTTCCCCTAGTGGTGGGGTTTTTTTAGGGGGGGGCTGCCCTGCTCCGACCGCAGGCACCTTGGACCTATGTTAGCCCTACCGTCGGCTGTCTCACTCTTAAGTTTAAAGCTGGACTTATGTCTCGAGAAAAGTTTAGTTTTAACTAATGAGCGGGATGGTAGAGGGGAAAGGGTCCCATTATTATAATGTGCATGGTGGCACTCTACCCATTTGAGGGGAAGCCTAGTCCTGAGCCCTCTTGGGGTGGGGGTGTTGATGCAAGAGTATGTAACCTTTATTCGGAGCATGTTACGTCAGTTTTGTCCCAGGATGCGACCCACACCAGTCGACTAACACCCAGGTAACCATTTTACACTGATGGGTGAACATGGACAGCAGGTGTCTTATGGAAACACGTTCCTAATGTTTTTCAGCCGTACCGGGGGAAATTCGAACCCGGACCTCAGGGTGAGGTAGGTGCGCTAGCAATCGAGCCGGACACAACACAAAGTTGAACACTTGTTACAGATTCTGAATATAATAAACAGAGGCCGGACACAACGAACGGAAGATGTACAGTGTACACACACAACTGAGTCTGGACACACGCAACAGAGGCTGGACACTCACAACAGAGGCTGGACACTGATGCTGGAGATAGATAACAGTAGCTTGGCACAGAGTGAACACACAACAAGATGAGTGCACAACAAAAGCTGGACACACATCGGATCCTGGATACAGAACAGGCCATACACACAACACAAGGTTGTACACACACAACCAAAGCTGTACACATACAACAGAGGCTGGCTACACGCAACAGAGGCTGGCTACACGCAACAGAGGCTGGATACCCCAAACAGAGGCTGGATACGTGTAACAGAGCCTGGACACCACAACAGAGGCTGGACACAGCTGGGCTTAGGCTGGGACTGAAAAAGAGTTGGTCAGCGTGTCCAGGGTGTTGTCGGAGTAATATTCCAGGGAGGGTGAGTGGCGAACCCACCCAAGACCTGACCTGACATTTCCTGCACTAAACTCCGCAAAGTTACATAAGAGGTCTGAGGGTCACTCGCTACTAAATACTCTGCTTGTGTTTATGGTCCACTTCAGGTCAAGGCTTAACAACACCAATATGTTGATGTTAATTATGCGGGGAATGCAAGTGTTGAGTCGGTGTTTACTAAATACTTAAAAATGATTTGAGAGGACTTTGTGTTTTGCAAATTTGGTGTTGAATCGGTGTATTAACCAGCAGGTCATCTTTATGAAGATCTATGAAGACGAGATATTCACTGTGTCGCTAAAAAAAAAAACAATAGTTAATACCCAGCTATGATTTCTTTAAATTTACAGAGACCTGCAGTATTTAGAAATTCATAAGGCAGCAGTATACATGTTTTGAATGGGAAGAATGATCAGACAATGCACCCTTATTATTATTATTACCTGCGGATATTGTGGCTCCAGGACCACCATGGGCCCCTCAATAACATATAGTGCAGACACCACCTTTTTTTCACACATGTATCCGCTTCCTTCTGAGAACGTATCCGCTTCCTTCTGAGAACAACTGGTGAACAGGGCTTTGTAAGTTCTCCCGTTATTCAGTGTGGGACTAACTAGTGAAGTACAGTGGACCCCCGAGTTTAGTAAAACTTCACTCCTGAAGTCTGCTCAAGTGCCATTACCGAACGAATTTACTCCCTTAAGGAAAAATTTCACGTAGGTTAGTCTATTTCAGACCCCCAAAAATACACTTCCACAAGAACTTATAAAATTATACTTACATAATTGCACGATTTCCGGGGTATTCGTTAACCGAGGGTCCACTGTATATTTAAGCTTAATAGCAACTCAGTAAACGTAGATCTTTCACATTTTTTTTTTCCACAGATTAATCGTATGAATCTAAGAAGATCATTAATTAAGGAGAGAGGCTGCTTGCTCATTCCCATGCTCAGTTTCTCAGTATAAAGTTAGACCAAAACATCATATTAAAAATGCTAGTTAAATGCCTTTGACATAGTTGATCATATTATTTTCAGCCATTGTTACCTCAGAGGCAGACATCAACTTGTAATTATGTGATACATCAACCACTTCATCAATTAATACTCAAGAACAAATATAAATGATCTGAACGCATAATACCCAAAAAGTAACACTAATATTCTTAACAAAGGAAGTTTTTTATTACAAACTCAGCCATTATTAAAACCTTTTAATCCTTACAAAATTGGGCAATTCAACCTATTTTTTGGCCTGATCTGACCCAGAGCTGTAATTGAAAACATGAGAATCACAAAAAAAATCAAATATTGATTTAAATAATAATAATAATAATAATAATAATAATAATAATAATAATAATAAAAATTTTTATTATTATTTTATTATTATTATTATTATTATTATTATTATTACAGTGAAAACTAAGCACTAAACCCACGAAGGTCATATATTGCTGGTGAACAGATGTTATAGGTAAATTTCAAAACTATTCGACACAACTCTCCCAGCGATGACAAGACTGAAATAAGATACTATGTGGAGACGTCTGGAGAGCGATCCTGCCCACTTGGTCTTGAAAGCTGTTTAATTCTTATTATGGAAGTGTCATACCGCAGTGTGTTCTGAGAACAAAAAATGTGCAAAGTATAATTTTCCCAGAGAGAAATTAGGTCAAAAAAGAACGAGCCCAAATGGACGAGCAGGAGACTAAAGTATCTATTAGAGAAAGGGGAAAATTTATAGGCACATCAAAAAGGGAAGAGGATAACCTTATTGACCAATGTGTTCAAATTAAAAAAAAGGTAAAGAAGGGGATTAAAATTATGAAATTAAAATAGCAAGAGAATCAAAGACAACTCCAAAAAGGGTTCTTATAAGTGTATAGGATAAGGATCAGGTAAAAAAAAACAGGTGAGAACAAGGTCTGAACAAACCATGGTTTGGGTTTTTTCAGACCTTGTTCTCCCACCCTTATGGTTTGTTCAGACCTTTTTCACCACCCGTGGTTGGTTTTTAGCCTTTTTCACCACCCGTGGTTGGTTTGTTCAGACCTTGTTCTCACCACCCGGGGGGGTTTGTTCAGACCTTGTTCTCAAACCCGTGGTTTTGGGTTTTTCAGACCTTTTTTACCACCCCCGGTTGGGTTCAGACCTTGTTCTCACCACCCTGGTTTGGGTTTTTTCAGACCTTGTTCTCACCACCCCCCGGTGTGGTTTTTTCAGACCTTTTTCTCCCACCCTGGTGTGGGTTTTTTGACCTTGTTCTCACCACCCCGGGATGGTTTGTTCAGACCTTGTTCTCACCACCCGTGGTATGGTTTTTCAGACCTTGTTCTCACCACCCGTGGTTGGTTTGTTCAGACCTTGTTCTCACCACCCGTGGTTGTTTGTTCAGATTTTTTCACCCCCGTGGGTGGTTTGTTCAACCTTGTTCCCCCCCGTGGTATGGTTTGTTCAGACCTTGCTCACCACCCTGGTTGGTTTTTCAAACCCTTTTTCTCACCACCCGTGGGTGGTTTTTTCAACCTTGTTCTCACCACCCTGGTATGGTTTTTTTAGACCTTTTCTCACCACCCTGGTATGGTTTGTTCAGCTTGCTCACCACCCTGGTGTGGTTTGTTCAGCCTTGTTTACCCCCCCGTGGTGTGGTTTTTCAGACTTTTCCACCACCCGTGGTATGTTTGTTCAGACCTTGTTCTCCCCCCCTGGGGGTTTTTCAGACCTTGTTCTCACCACCCGTGGATGGTTTGTTCAGACCTTGTTCTCACCACCCGTGGTGTGGTTTTTTCAACCTTGTTCTCACCACCCCTGGTTGGTTTGTTCAGACCTTGTTCCACCACCCCTGGTTGGTTTGTTCAGACCTTGTTCCCCACCCGTGGTTGGTTTGTTTTTCAATGTGTCATTACGATTTCGTGAGTCAAAGGGCTGAACAGTTTACTGATAATGAAACATGTCTTCCTTTTAACAGTTATTTCTCTTCAATCTTCACACAAAAAGACATAAATGATTCGGGAATTTAAATTTTTAGCTGAAGAAAACAAATTAATATTACTGTCAGGAGGGATATTATTATCCACAAGTGAACAAAAATTGTCCAGGACCGACGAACTGTGTTCAAGGGCCTTCAAAAAAAGCAAGCGGCAACTTGTTAGCCGGTAACAACCTTTTTTACCGCATCCCCAAACTAGTGTTGTGCCGGAGAGGGCTAATGAAATTTCAGTTTTAAATCAAAGCGTAAGTCGTTCCATAAAATTCCCCCAATAAAACGTCCATAGCAGGCAGTTGTTAAAAAATTATAGCGATATAATCAATTTTTGACATAATGGAAAAATTTCAAGATGAAAATAAAAAAGTCTCATTTTTTTTTTTTTCATAAAGACTACAAAAAGAGCCCTTAGTCATTAATTTCACGCACCAACCCATCCTAACAAAGTTATAATCCTTCCCAACAGCCAGTTGCATTGAACGTTTCTAAAGTACTTCACAAGCTAACACTAGAGTCGCCATCCTTCCTGCACTTCCATAAAAGGGTCTAACCCGGACAAAATCAAACACCATGAACCAGTCAATACTGTGGATAAATGATCTAAATAAATTTGTAGAACAAACATAAAACTAGGTATCAATAATGAGGATCTTGTTTTTTTTTTTTTCCCCGACCACAGCCTCCGACGATAGACACCTCCGATGTGAAACAGCTGTTCTACGACCACGTGGCTGTAGGGGACAATAAATATAAATATAATTACCCCCAGGGGTGTTTTTTTAGCATACTTGTTTGGGCTCGATGGCCCACCCGTTCCTTGTTTTTTGTGATAAACTAGAGAAATAATGAATAGCTATCTGCTGAGCAGCCGACCCAACTGTTTATTAGACTAGATTTCCTGGGGATCTGTATCGGACCCTTAATTTTCCCGGGATCCGGTGTTTATTGGCAGTGTCTTTTTGGAATTCCCCGTCCTTCACTTAGTCTGGAAAGTAGCAGCACTCACTTCCCTTTAAGTTCTTCAATACTAGTCTATTTTTTTATCTCAAAAAAAATTCATAAAAGCTGCGCACCCTTTTTTTTTTAA
>WNWK01054985.1:0-11394 GCA_009830355.1 Cherax destructor
TTTAAAATTTTTTCAACGGAGACACCTCAGGTTGGGTTGCGACAGTAAAGGGGGTTTAAAAATTTCCCCAAAAAATTTTAAAACTACATTGTCTTTACTTTGCCAACGGCCTGAAACAGCTTTGTTGGGGGTGATATTCATCCATAAAGCCTTGCACATCAGTCCATTTGGCACAGACCCCCCTAATCCTTAAAAAAGGGCCCTTTTTTCCCCATCTCTGTTCCTCTTCCTCTGAACCTTTTTGGGGGGGTTCTTTTTTCTTTACTGTTGAAGCTCTTGGATCTTCAGTGGTCATCTTTCATTGTCCTCCCCCCCTTTTCCCCACATGGGGGGTCTAACACCCAAATTTCCCATGGACTTGCCCAGTTCCACAATTTCAAAAAAAGGTTTTGGCTGGGTTTTGGGGGTCATCCTCAAAATTTTTAAAAATCCTCCTAGGACACAGTCGGCCCAAAAATTTTCCCCAGGCAGAGTTCAAAGTCCTGGTAGTCCTCCCAACCCTTTGCAGGATATTGAAATTATCTTTCCAAAGTTTTTTATCTTAATGTCTTTTGGGGGAAACTTTTTTTGGGAGTCGCCTTTTTCCCCGGGGGAAAGGGTGAGCTTTAAGGGCCTTAAAATACCATGGAGGGCCCCTGGGGTTTTAAAAAACCCACCCCCACCAAAAAACAAAATCCAAAAAAGGGGGAATTTAAAATTTGGGTTTAAACTCCTTGATAGATTTATTCTGGAAGGGTCGGGAAAGTTTGTACAGTTAGTCTAAAAAAGGGTTATTAAAAAACCGTTAGTTTTTAAAAAAAAGTAGTTCTACCCCCTTTTGGCGGGGTTTTAAAAACCCAAATAAAAAAAACTTGGGTTATTTTCCCCCAAAGGAAAGGGGGAACCCCTCGGGGGAAAAAACAGTGGGCCCCCACGCCCATGACCTGCGTTCCCCCCAATCCCCCCCAAAAGGTAACAGTGCTCCCCCCCAGTGCAGCATTCCCATGTGACTTCCAACATCTGTCCGGGGGGCCCCGGAAGAGATATCCCAAAATGGGATTTTTTCCCCTCGGGCCCCAAAACAGTAGGACCTTACCTTTTCTTCTCAGTATCGGGGCCCGTTTTCGGGGGGGAAATTTTGGGTTTTTTTTGTGGGTTTTCCGTGCGGTGGACCATTTTTGGGGACCAGCGTCCTCTGAAAGGGGGTTGGGGGGGCAGTAGGAGGATTAATATTGTTTGTTTGGTTCAGTCATTTTAATTGTTTTTTTTTATTGTCGTTGTTGTTATGGGGGGCCCCTAGAAAAAATTTTAGTGTTACCTGGTTTTTTTCCACAACCACTCAGTGGCGACGAGGGGGGGGCATCAAAGGGCCCAAATAGTAGGTCAATGTGGCCTGAAGTAAAATAGGGATATTGGCGGGCCAAACGTTCGAGGGGGGTGATTATTAAAAAAACTACAGCAGCAACGTGGGGGCATGGTGGCCATCCCCGGGAAAGGGTTTAAACCCTTTTTGGGCCCGTAAGATTTTTTTGGAGCTTTGGCTAAGTTTTTAAGCCAATTTCGCCCCTTGGGGAAATTTAAAAAGCAAGATAAAAAAAATTTTCCCAGTGTCACTTGGGGTAAAAAATTTAAGTGTTTTTTGGGGTAATGGGGGAAAATTTCCCCCCAAAAAGGGGGGTTACGCGACTGGGAAAGAAAAGATTTTGCAGTGAAACCAGAACCCCCCCCGTTTGTTGGTTTTTCGGCAAAAAAGGACAGGGTGAGTCCTTGCATGAATTATGTCAGTTTAAAAAACGTTGGCTGTGAACTGTCCCTTTTGGGGGGGCAATTTACCAGTGAGGCCCCCTTTTTTATGGGGGGTGGATAAAATGTTATTTTTCCCCCCCTAGTTGCGTTTTTTTTGCAAATTTTATCTCAAAACTATTTGACAAATTTTTTTAATTTGGGGAAGGGGATTTGTTACAGATAAAAAATCTGCTCCTGCAGTAAATTAATTTTAAAAATGTGAAATGTAAACATTGTGGTTTCCCGCACAGTAAAGGGCTTGTAAGTTTAAAAATTTTTTTTTTAATGGTTTATTTAAAAAAACCACCAAATTCCTGAAAAAGTCAATTGGGGGGTTTTGGGGGTGTTGGGTTTCCGGTTTAGGGGGGGTGAAATGCCTTGAGGATAAGTTTTCCCCCAAGGCAGAAAATTTTGGGGGTTTTTTATTAACAAAACAATTTTTTAATTTTTCCCTAGGTCCCCATTTTTCCCCAAAAAGGGGAGAAGCGGAAAAAGGGGGCCCCTTTTTTTTAAAGGTTTTGGTAATTTCCCCCGGCCCAAGAAAAAGGGGTTTGTTCGCCCCGTTTTTCCGGCCCCGGGTAAAAAACTTTCCCTTGGGCTCCCCTATTCAACAGGGGGCCCCGTCACTGTTATTTCTATGGAGTTTTAATTTGCCCCCCAAAAGGTTTTGTGGTGCACAAGCCATTCATTTTTTTCTTTGGGGGTTGGCCCCGTTTCCCGATTTAATTAAAATTGAGTGTGGTGCCGGGGGAACCCCAAAAAGGAGGGGGGAAAATCCCAGAATCTACTATGTACCTGGGGATGACCGAGATTTCCCCAGACTGTCCGGAGTTTTTAAACCCAAAAATTTTAAACCCCGGGGGTTAACGAGTGGGGGTTGTTCGGGTTTTCCCGGGGTTAAAGGGTTTAAATGGTGTATGCAGATATTTGTGGGGGGGGACAAAGTTGTCGTGTTTTTTGGGGTAGGTCAAGGGCGTTGTACAGGTTGTAATGAAATGGTTCATGATGCAGGAGGCCCCCGGGGTTCCCCGGACAAAATTTATTAAAAATAAATAAGCATTTTAAAAATTTACTTTTGGGGTACTAAAAAAATTTATTTTCAATTTTTATTATATTAAATATATATTAATAATATAAAGCATATAATCTGAATAAAAATATGTAATCTAATAGTCTGTGTAAAAACATATTTACGCAAAATCACGATTACAAGATAAAAGTCACAAGTAAAAATCAAGTATTCGGTGTAGTGTCAAGTGGCTGGCGTCTTCTGGTGTCCGCATGAGACACTACCAGCATATAAGCTGTTTCATTCCACACAGTGTCTGCACTCAGGCACTCTCTCATCTTATGGCACGCCTACGGGGTTCCACGACACCCGTTCTCCCTGTGCTATAGACTCCCTGCCACTGTGTCCACGACACCTCTGTGCCATGGCACGCCCTGTATCATGAACACATTCTCAATTAAAAGCCTTTTTGTGCATTGACACACCCCAAATACACGACTCAACCTGTGTCATGCCACAAAATCCCTGAACTCTCTGACACACTATAAAATCAGCCTCCTGTTAACTCTCCGGGTAAGCAATCTCAGGTGCATAAGTAAGCACGAGTACATATTAAGGTATAGTAGTTCTGGTGACCTTGCCTCTCCTTGTTGTAGGCTATCCTGTGTGCTTTTCTCACATGAGTCTGCGTCTCATGCAGGTCTGACTGGCGAACTCAGTAGTATGTCAGGGCTTGTCACCAGCACCACACTGCAACTCTCCTTGCAGGTCCGACGTGAAGCTCATTGTATATAAGTGAGCTGGTGGACTCTCAGTGGTGAATAGGGAGGGAGTCTCGATGACACTGTCTGAGTCAAGGCAGCCCGGCAGTCAAACATCAGGTCTGATAGTAACCCGCGACTGCGGCGGTGATGTCTGTACCCGACTATTGTTAGAGTGGGGGCCATAGCGAGCGCGTGGTATGTTCTAAGGCGTACTGATAGTGGAAATAAACCGTGGACAGGGTTTTTGCGGTAGATATAATAACTTAGAGGTGTCTCCAAGTGTTTTGTAGTGAAATCCCATGTAGTGAACACATTAGTGGGAAGACCTCATGAAAAGGTGAGGTTGCCTTGCTGGATTGAGGAATTATTTCAAAAGGGTAAGGTAAATATTTACAAATTAGATTAAGGAGTATTTCAGATACCGTAGATGAAGGGCCAACACTTTTAGTAATTAATACCTGGGGGATTTTTTAAATATAAGAGATTACATTTAAAATTTTTCCCCTCCCCCTGGAAATTTTCCCGAGAAATTTATTTCAATTGTTTGTTAACCTGGAGGGGGTTTGCATCCATTTAGATGATATCATAATAGGGGGGGCCAAAGGGTTGGGGGCTGATGTAGACTCGGCAGGGTTAGTATTTAAGGGCATAATGTAGTACTGAATAAGAAAAATCAGTTTAAAAATGATCTATTGATATCTGGGGTATGAAATTTCAGGAAGGTATTAACCTTCTTCTCAAAAGGGAGCCTTTTGGGGGGGTACCTCACCTACGCCCCTAGGAAGTTCAGTCTTTTGTGGGGATGGTGACTTTTATTGAAAATTTATTAAGAACTTTTCTTTAATTTTGGACCACTGTATGATTTGTTAAAGGGGCTACATTTGAGTGGTCTCAGGGAAGGAAGCTGTTAAAGGATTAACAATTAGTTGTTCCCGCTTTGGGGGGGCTAATTTTCGGAGACCATTAATTGGGGTTGATGTTTTTTCTGTGGGTGTTGGATGTGTGTTAATCCAGGTAGTAAATGGCCAGGAAAAAACCCGGGGTATTTTGTAGTAAGAAACTTTCTCCAGCAGACAAATTATTCTTAACTTGATAAGAAGGTCTAGCTTTGGGTATGCTTTTTTAAGAAATTCAGATATTTTTTTAGGGGAGAAAGTTTGTTGCTGCCAGATCATAAACCATTGCTGGGTTGTTTGGAAAAGGAAACATATTCCAGTAAATGCAAATGCCAGATTCCCCTTGGGCTCTTTATTAACTCAGTAAAGATTATGAGTTGTCTTTAAGGCTGGCAAGGAAAAAGTTTGAGATGCATTTATTTGATTACCATTGAAGATCACAGCTTAGGTCAGGTACACCTCGGGAAAATGTAAAAATTAGTGAGTCCCTCGATTTCAACATATCATTTGACAAAATCAAGAGGAAACTGGGATGGGGTGTTATTTTCCCAAGTAGTAAATAATGTTAAATATGGAAGCAAAAACGCATTTTTTATCTGATTTTAATTCAGTTAAATCAGATCTGACTGTTCATGATAAAGTATTTTTTTGAAGGAAAAGGGTAGTGCCGAAAATTGAGATGTAAAGGGATTGGGGCATCTGCATATAGGTCATAATGGATCAATGCTGAAAGCAGAAGCTAGGCAGTGGGTTGGTGGCCAAAGATGGACCAAGATATTGCAGAAGTGACAAAGAGTTTTCCCATTTGTTTTCAGGGAAATTTTAGCCAATTTCATCTCTGTCCTATCTTGGCCCAGCACTGAAACCATGGTCTAGAGTGCATATAGACTATGCAGGTCCAGTTGAGGGCAAATATTTTTTGTAATTGTGGATTCCTTTTTTAAAATTCTTAGATTTGCAAGTCACTGGGTTTTATTACATCACAGTGACTATGTAGGTTTTTAAGAAATCCTTTTGTAATTTTGGGTTGAAGAATAGTTGTGTCAGATAATATCATATGTTCAAAGAGCTGGAAGCCTTCTTTATAAGAATAGTATTAAACATTATTAATACGTATCAAATGTCATGTTAAAGAGGACATTCATTGCCTAACATGCCTGCTGGTGCCCTTCAAGGAGTGGTGAGGCATTTTAGGTTGATGATGCTGTGTATGCAAGGAACTTTGGAAAGGTGACCTTGGTAAAGGGAAAAAATTTAGGGAAAGTATTAGGGTTAGGAATTAAAAGTGTTAATTAGAGGTTTGGTAAATGTTTGGAAAAGGCATATAGATCGGGTTTATGCCAAGGTTTAGGAGGGGGAAGCAACCACTGATTCCAACAGTACAGAAGCAGTAGGGGGGTTTAAGGTTCCCACAGATAATGGAATAACTTAAGAGCAGGTTAGCTTGGAAGAACCTCTTGGGATTTGTAGGAACACCGGGTGAGAGAAGGGGAAGGCACTTAAAGGACAGTGCAACCCTCAATTCTCCGCGTTCCAGCAAAAATGATTGTGGGTTGAAATATTTAAGTACAAAAGGGGGGTTCCGAAACTAAAAAAACTCGTAAAATTGGTGGGTTGTCTAAAAAAAGGCCCCGGGGATGCAACGTCCCAACAATTCAGGAACAGCTTGGATTTTCATCTGGAAATCTTCAGCTCTTGCACATTTTGCTACTGGGATTTCAACCTCAGGCACCAAAAATGGAGGACCATTCCCAAACAATGTGGTAGCGAAATAACCGAGCAGCTAGTGAAAATTCACACATGCATAAACCCCAAAATCTCTCCCAAGTTCCCAAACAGCAAATAGTGGAGCCACAGATTAGAATACGCTGGACCTCTCTTCCCCAACAATGATGATCTGATGCAATGTCATCATATAAAAAACAATTCCCAGATCACAACAATGGGGTCCGGGCTGCATGGGGACCCCCAGATCAACAAAAATGTGATCATTGAGAGCTTTCTCAAATTCAACTAAAAAAACATAAGGTGGAAAGTAAACCAAGTCCTAAATGATATAAACTGGGAAGATTGCCTAAGCATCACGGTCAACCTATGTCTAGAACAAAATTAACTCTGTGTCTAGGTTTGCTAAAAACCAAAATTTTTTTAAGAAAAGGAGGAGAAGATGCAAACTAAAAAAGAGAAAAGCCCCTATCAGGGAGGAAAGGGAATATTTGGCTGGGAGGCCAATATCTCTGAATACGTAGGGAGACACTAGTCAGAGAAATAGCAAACTTTGAATTAAAACTAAAGGAATCTTAAGGAATCAAGGGGCAGGGAAGAACTAAAAGCCATAAATGAATGAAAGAAACCCAAAGTATTTCTTTTCCTATCCAAAAATCAAAGTCGAGAAAAAAACCCCAAAGTATTGGGCCCCTACTTAACGGGGGATGGGTCCTACACAGATGAAACAAGGAAATGAGTGATTATAAACCCCAGTATACTCAGTTTTGAGCCACTAACAGACTGAAAATCAAAACTAAATAATTTTTAAGAGTGCCACAATTGACAGACGCTTTCCTTTAAATCACCCCGGGCAAATGACTTGAAAAGGCAATAAAACATTCCCATGCCTCTGCTCCAGGCGGGGCTCATGACTCCGTGTTCATCAAGAACTGCAAGAGCCCCTATCATCTTTTTTAAAATCTTTTGGGGAGGAGCATGGCACTGGGATCGTCCAAACTACTAAAAACAAAGACATAGCCGCTCCAGGGGCATAAAGCAATAACAAAGAAGTAGACCCCTGCGTAAGTCCCATATCATAAAAATCTTTGAAAGTTCTAAGAAGCAAGATCGCCACCCATCTTGATACCCATCAATTACAGGACAGCATGGGTTTAGAGCGGCACTCCTGTCTGTCCCAACTACTGGGCCACTACGACCCAATCCTGGGTGCTCTAAAAAGATAAGAATGCAGATGTTATATACACAGATTTGCAAAATTTTTGACAAGTGTGACCATGTGTAATAATTAAAAAATGCTGATAAAGGAATAACAGGAAAAGTTGGTAGATGGATCTATAATTTCTAAAGTAGAACACAAAAAGGGAGTAGTCAAAGAGTAAAGTCTGAGGCGCTACTGTGAAAAACTCTGTTCCACAAAGGGAATACTTGCTCCCATCCCATTCCCCATCCTCATATCAGAATTGACAGGGAAAAAGCCACAGTGCTGTGTCTTCCTTTGCAGATGACCCCCGAATCTGTAAAGTTCCCCCTTGAAGCAGGGAGACTCAAGCAGACATAAACCAAATCTTTTAAAAGGGCTGAGAAAACAATATAGTTCAATGATGAAAATTAATTATAAATCGGAAAAAATGAAGAAATTAAATCTCTGGGGGTAAAACTAATTCCAACCACACAATGAGCAAAAACTAATGTCAAAGACCTGGGGTGATCATGTCAGAGGATCTCACCTTCAAGGACAATAAAAAAGTAGAAATTTATCTCCGAAAAATGACAGGATGGATAATGAGAACCTTCAAAACCGGGGATGCCAAGCCCATGTTGATTTTTACAGATCGCTTGTTCTATGGGGGGCTGGAATATTTTTTGCACACTAACTGCACCTTTCAGGGGCGGTGAAATTGTGACCCGAAAATGGGGGGGGTAACCTTCACTGGGCGCATAAGTGCGATAAACCACCTCAACTACTGGGAATGCAAAAGGGGTTCCAAAACCTTTTACTTTAAAAGGCAGGGGGGGAGAGATACATTATTATTACACATGGAAAATAATTCCCCAAAGGGCTTGAACCTTTCTTGCACAAAAAAAATCCTCCCTCAAAAAAAAAAAGACTCGGCGGCGATATAACACCCCCCAATGAAGAGCAGGGTGCCCCCTACCCGTTGAGAGACAACACAATAAGTGTCGGGGGGGCCCAAAATTTTTCCCAGCTGCCCCCCAGAAACATCGGGGGTTCCCAAACAAACCCCTGGCTGTCTTTAAGCAGGCACTGGACAGGCACCTAAGTCGGTACCTGACCAGCCAGGGGGGGTTCGTACGTTGGACTGCGTGCGGCCAAAGTAACAGCCTGGTTGATCAGGCTCTGGCCCAACAGCCCCCTTTGGTTTGCTTCTATTTGATTATAATAAAAAAATCGGGTTTAACGGGGGCCTGGTCCGGACCGGGCGGGGCGTTGCCCCAATTCTCTCCAGGTAGATATGTTGGATTTATAAGTTGGATGATATAATGTAATTTAAAAAAGGAAAAGTAAGGGTTGGGAGCAGTAGGAGGATTGAATACTATGTTTGTTTGGTTCAGTCTTTTATAATTTTTTTGTTATTGTCGTTGTTGTTTGGAGCGGCCATAGGGGTACATTGTTGGTGTTCTCGGGTTTTTTATTAACCTACAACCACTACAATATCGTTGAGAAAAAGTCGGGGAACAAGTGTCCCTTACTGTTTAGATATTGCTTGGAGGATATCCCCTAGAGCTGGGAATTTGAGTTAATACAAGACACTAATACCTTTTAATTTTTTGCAGATTAAGGATTTTCCCAAAATGGTGTTTGGAGGGGGGTTTTAAAACTTAGGAAGATTTGAAGTCTGGGGATATTTCTACTCCATCAATAATTAAAACCTTTCATAATCTTGAAAAGGGGGAAAAATTCTTCTTGCAGTCAGCTGAAATTTGCCCCATAGCCACTTGTAAGTCTGAAGAAGCGTCTCAGGTGTCGGTGCCCCAAAAACGCGGGTGCAGCTTTAAAGGGGGGCAGTCTCAAGACAAGTTTTTATATCTGTGGTCAAATCAAAGCACTTTTGAAACATTGTTTTGGTGTAGAGTTTTAAAGTTTGAAATGACCTGCTGGTTCATGGGCTGGAGGAGAAATGGCTTTGGGGGGCAAGAACTTCCCTGTGATGAACTTAAATTTTCCAACTTTCTTTTCCCAAGTCTCGTGGATGACAAGGAGCATTGTCCATTACCCAGGAGGCATTGGGGCCCAAAAATTATTTTCCCAGAATTTCTTCACACTGGGACAAACACTTCATGGAACCAACCCAAAGGAAAATTTCCCCCATAAAACCATGCTTTATTGTTAGACTTCCACATCACACCAAATTGCCTTGGCGACACTGCATTTTTAAACGCTCGGGGGTTTTTTTGTGATACACCAAAAAGGCTTCACTTTAAAAAAACCCCTATCATTTACACAACATAAGGAAATTAACCTGTCTTTTATGGCTTGTGTCCTGGCAGTGTCTTTTTTCCCCCCGTTTTAAAAAGGTCCTTTGGCATTTTCATCGAAAACAGGCCTGTTTCGTCAAAATTAAACACTTGTTGGGGTTTGAATTGTTCAGCCCCTATGTACCCCTTAATTCCTGCACATATTTTTTTTCCGCACTATTGTCAGAACTGGATCCTCCCACCTCCCCAACACTATGTATGCCACTAAAACCCTTTTTAAATCTGGAAACCAGCCTTTGCTGGCTTTTAAAATTTGTTCACTTCCCGCACTGGTTGCAGGCATTTTCTTGACGAGATCATCATGCAACTGCCTTGGGCCCCGGAAAATTATCCCTGCATAACACTATCTCCTGTATAACCCCTATGGTTTAGGGGGTTTTTTTGATTTCTACTACTAAAAACATTTTCCTTAATTGTTTCTCGTTGATCCATATTGAGACCCCAGAATGGGGCCCCATTGTATATACATGTTGATATGATGTATTACATTTATTTTCATTTTCTATAATTTTTTTTATTGCTGATATTTTCGATAATAGCTAAATCGTTAATATCGTGCTTTTTTTTTATTTGACTTGGCTATTTTATTAGGTAGGATGAACAGTTAACATGTAAATATTGTGCTCATTGTTCGAGAGTTTTGAGTAGCTGCCGTGAGCTGGTGAACTACCTCCCTTTTAAAAAAACCCCTTGTTATACTGCCGGCTTCTGGATTGCTGGGCAGTCGGGCGGGGGCGTCCCTGGGGTTGGGAAATGCTTCTCCTTCTCATCCTCTCTACCCCGCTGACTCTCGTTGAGACAGGACCTCGCTCTTGTCTCTGCTTGTTTTCTCGTAATTTAGCTGGTTTTAGGTATGTATTCGGTCGTGAGACGAAACATACTTTCCCGGACTCTGTGAACTCTGTTCCAGAAAAATAGCCTAGACTTAGTGATTTTCGACGTTTTGTTTTGGGTTTTTGTGTCCCCATTGACATAAAGATAACTCAGGTCTCAGCTATAGCTCTTCCTTTTCTTTGAGGCATCCCGTACACCGTTGCAGTCGGGGATATTTGGGTTTTGCTGAACTTGGAAATTTAGTATTAAGGGGGGTTTTACTATTTTTTGGGGGATCTGCTGATGGTTCCCAGTTAGGGTATTTTCCTATCTCCTTGTTCCTGACACTGTGTTCTGTTGTTGCTTTTTTTGCTGTTCTGGGTTTTGGGGGTTTTACTGTTCAATCAAGCTGTTCTGATTGTCAGTTTGTTAGAAAGGGTAACAAGAAGACGCTCAGTCGGTCACTGTTCGGTCGAGTCTTAAAGGGTTTCCTGGAGACACACATACACAATTCATACGCAAAAAAAATAATCTTTATTAAGACATGGTACAATGATACATGTAACCAAAAACATAGTTATTAATGAGATGTACATGCCAAAAACCCCAATATGCTGTGCATTGTGGGCATTTTAGGTTACCAATTCTAACTACATGGTAAAAAGTAATGGGTTGATAATTTATAAAATAAAAAAAAATTGCGTATCCCAAGTTATAAAATTTTAATATAAGTTGAACATATCAATTAATTGTTAGCAATGCAACTAATTGAGTGAGATAACAATTTAAAACAATTAGTTGCATTGAATTACAGTTTCTGGGGGTTATAATGTAAATGTTATGGAAATAGTTAGCTTAGTATGTTTTTATTCATAACGGGTTTTTTAATTTTTAAAAGGGTTAGTCGGGGTTTTTTCATTAA
>WNWK01054986.1:0-11394 GCA_009830355.1 Cherax destructor
CGCAAACATAGCATTTCACTCTGTAAGCAGTCCACGAATGTAAGGTACCTTGTTGTTTGTTGTTGGCTTTAGACCCTGTATATTAGCAAAGATGAATGTAGTTGGATTGGTGGTATTGGTGGTATGGGGGGTCTTTTTTTCCTGGCTCTAATATCTATTGTATTGGAGTGGGGGCCACTGACTGTGATTTCACTCCAGAAATGCTTTCAGTTGGTGTACAATTTCTGTCATTTCCTGCCAGCTTTTTTTCCTTCCTGGCACTAAAAAACCTCTCTCTCTGGAGTGGCTGTGGCTACCCAGATTTTGCCATGGTCTGGATGGTCTGTGTCGCCTCGTACCCTTTAGGTGGTATGCCTGGCAATATAAGTTATAGCACTGTCTTTCCTGAATTGATGTGGCACATTTCAGGGTGGAAAACTTACAGGACGGGAGGTTGCATTTGCCTGTTTTCATATGGTCACGGCATTTTCTAGGGTGATCATAATTGCATGACCCATCTTATTTCCCAGATTTTCCATGCCTGCAGATACCAAGTGCATAGTATTCACATAGGCCTGGTTTCCGTTTGCCCTGTTTTTTTGTGACTGTGTTCCCCATTGGTGGGTGTGTTCCTGTCTCGTGTCTGCCTTCGTTACTGTTGCTAACAATAGAGTCTTCAACTTTTTCCGGTAATTTATCTTCAGTATTTCCCTGGGCATCCCCTTGTTTACTATCTACCGTGGTATTGCTAGTTTGTACCACTGTTTTGTGTGTGTCCTTGTCTACACCTGTTTCCCCATCATTTATTTCACTAGAGCTACTGTGTAGTGTATTATGGTACAATGCAATTAGTGTATTATTGTGTAATGTATAGTAGTGTAACACAATTAGTGTGGTATGGTGTAGTGTATTGTGATGTAATGCAGTGTAGCATAATGTGCCATAGTGCACTGTGGTTTAATGCACACGATTGCTGACAGCATGAGCTGACAGCAGTTGTGTGGCTATAAATCTATATTTAATGATTGTGGATTGTTGGTATTTAATATCGAGAAGCTGGTGAATAAGACCAGTGTTTAATACCTGGGAACCTTTATGTGAGAGACGTTTCGCTCACCTAGAGTTTTATTCATGTGACTCAGAACAGAACAGGACTCACAGGCAAGAACCCACTAGGGGTGAGGGGGGAAGTAGAGATAGTTGAAGAATAAATGGAGGAGTTGAAAAGAATGACCGAGAAAGGAAAATAGTAGGGGCTAGACCCAACAGCAAGGCATTGTAAGGCATGTGCTGTGTGCTCAGCAGCAGCAGCAACAAATAGCACAGCACAACAGCCTGGCTCAGAGTCTTCTCAGCAAACACAACAGAATCTAATTCAGAGAGGTGAGAAATTACTTATATAAGGGAAAATAGATCTGAAAGTAGTGGTAGCAATCAAGGTTACGTAAGTATATGGGGGGGATTTGTTAGTGACGTAAGTATCGGGTGGGCTTGCTAGTGACGTAAGTGTCGGGTGGGCTTGCTAGTGACGTAAGTGTCGGGTGGGCTTGCTAGTGACGTAAGTATCGGGTGGGCTTGCTAGTGACGTAAGTGTCGGGTGGGCTTGCTAGTGACGTAAGTGTCGGTGGGCTTGCTAGTGACGTAAGTGTCGGGGGCTTGTTAGTGACGTAAGTATCGGGTGGGCTTGCTAGTGACGTAAGTGTCGGGTGGGCTTGCTAGTGACGTAAGTATCGGGTGGGCTTGCTAGTGACGTAAGTATCGGGTGGGCTTGGTAGTGACGTAAGTGTCGGGTGGGCTTGCTAGTGACGTAAGTGTCGGGTGGGCTTGCTAGTGACGTAAGTGTCGGGTGGGCTTGCTAGTGACGTAAGTGTCGGGGGGGCTTGCTAGTGACGTAAGTGTCGGGGGGGCTTGCTAGTGACGTAAGTGTCGGGGGGGCTTGTTAGTGACGTAAGTGTCGGGTGGGCTTGCTAGTGACGTAAGTGTCGGGTGGGCCTGCTAGTGACGTAAGTGTCGGGTGGGCTTGCTAGTGACGTAAGTATCGGGTGGGCTTGCTAGTGACGTAAGTATCGGGTGGGCTTGCTAGTGGCGTAAGCGGGTGGGCTTGCTAGTGACGTAAGCGGGTGGGCTTGCTAGTGACGTAAGCGGGTGGGTTTGCTAGTGACGTAAGCGGGTGGGCTTGGTAGTGACATAGCAGCATATGTGTAGAGAACCCAGGATAACCCAAAAAAGTCAGACATATTGAAACTTAATGCTTTTAAAATGGTTTTTGATGTGACAATAATTAATTATAATATCTTTGTTCAAGAAGTTGATCCACCTTTACGATAATTTTTGCTCTCTTCCAGATCATTACGTTCATAAAGCATGTTTGATATAGGGAATGCATAACGCGCATGGCGAGCGAGCGACAAAAAAAAATTGAAAAATTCTGAAAATTGAGTTAATGGTATAGCAAAATAGCTTAACTCTTTGGCAATATAATGGTACATGAATCAATGTCCTACTGACGTTCCTACAAGGAATTACAGTCATTTATATCATGTATGATGACATCGGCGTTAGCAACATGACTGCTCACATCCCGTAAATTTTTATAGGAATTTTTCCGTGTTTTTTTTTTTTTTTTTGGCTATTCCTTGTATTATTCTTTCTTATATAATAATTGACGATTTAGCATCATAAGAGAATGGGCGGAGCTCATACCTAGACTTGCAGCTAATCAGGAACCGTCTGGGAACATTTTCTCTCTAAGGAGGCAGGAATAATACTTTAAATTTAACGCTAATATCAACTCTACGGCTTATTTAAATATCAGAATTGATCTAATATGACATAATAAACATAGTATATACTCTAGAATGAATAAAATACGCCATAAAATGGCGAGTGTCTACCAGCCATATTGCAAATAAAATTATTTCCCCTCCATATAACGTGTTCTTTGGTTTTAAGTAAGAAAAAACGGTATTTTCGAGAGGCTAACTGCCCTAAATTATTTGTTTCATAAGGAAAACTGAAATAAACGGGAAGCCAGCTGGCGTTCGAGGCGATTATCTCGGAATTAAGTGGCTTACGCGACGGTCTGGAGTTTTGAGACTCTCTCACCGCGGGTTCGAACCCCACCCGTGGTATAGATTGTTCTTGATTGTGAGAAACTAAGCATATTTTTTTTCCAAATATGTACTGTTTTGGGATTTGTGTGGGAGTAAAGGGCAAGGTATTTTCCAACATGTCAAAAATTTATCAACTTTACTTTTTTTGTAGAACAAAGAAAAGATATTTACAGGGGATTGTTTGCAGGAATATCGCTTTTCGTAGTGCCATTAATTGTGGGGTTCCTGACAAATGTAATTTTCATTAAATATTTTTTTTCAGTTGTTTTTTGGGCGATCTTATTGAAACTTACAGAAAACAAGGAGAGTGAACACTTCTTCTCGTACACCAAAAATTAAAGAAATCAGACAAGAGGAAAAAGTGGAGGTCCAAATTGATTATTCCTCCCATTATGTCTCTACTACAAGCACATTTGTGTTCACTGACTCTGGTACAATGATGGCGCTACTTAATTAAGGTTGTCTTGTAGTTTCTCCATATCTATTATCTTGGTGTGATGTTCTTTCAAATGTTTCTTGCAGATCTCTTAACTTCAAGATTTTCCATAAATAAGTTAGTGAGTGCTGCATTAATTATGTTGCCTTATGCCATGCCACATTTCTGCCTGAAAATGAACATTTGAAACGCTCAATTGCGTGGGTCACAGTTGCGTGGGTCACAGTTCATTAACGTCAACAGTTTCTTTGGGGGCATGACTACGTCAGGAGTAAGGAGAGGTAGGATAAAGCTCATGGAGTGGGTAGAGTGACCGAGTAGAGGCCAGTGAAGAGGTGGGGCCAGAAGCTGTGAATCGACCCCTGCAACCACAACTAGGTGAGTACAAATAGGTGAGTACTGTCCGTCACTTTGTGTGGAAAGAGTTCAATAGCTTGTGCGATGGGTACTTGTGGAAAAGAGACGTGACATCCAGGTTTATTAACCTGTGTCTATAAGTTAATGTCCTTATCTTGGTTAAATAGCCTGAGATGCGCTTCCTATTCATAGAATGATGGGTCTGCGCGAGATATTTGCTAGCGCACTCATCTCACACGCTGAGGTCCGGGGATCGAATCCCCGGTAAGGCTGGAAAACATTTGTACGTGTTTCCATAACCTGCTGTCCATGTTCCCGCAACAGTAAAATGGGTACCTGGGTGTTAGTCGACTGGTGTGGGTCGCATCCTGGGACAAAATTGACCTAATTTGCCCGAAATGCTCTGCATAACAAGCGGCTTTCTATACAGTAGTATGTCAGGGATGTCAGCTAGGACTGTATACCTTGTACATGTACTTGTAGTAAATAAAGGTATTATGTTTTTTATTATTATTAAAAGGGATCAGGTGATGGATTTTTTTTCCTCTATTCAGCCAAACAAAAAACAAATGGGTTTGGTAACCAGATTATTAAACTCTGATCCTATATACATGAAAAGTTATTACCCTCTCAGTGTATATTTCTTGCACTGATACTTGTGTTGTTTGTAAATGTGGTTTAAAGCCTATCGACTACACTAATTAAGAGTCCATATAATCATTTATTCTCACCACTAGACAAGAATACTTGAATCTCTAAAATAGTTATTGGACTCTAGGCCTATGTATTCAGTGATACATGCACCTCTCGGTGTGTATATCCTGTGCTGGGTTAGGTACTCAGTGATACATGCACCTCTCGGTGTGTATATCCTGTGCTGGGTTAGGTAAGATTCGGCAGGAAACAAGACAAGTGTTTTTTGCAGCGGGTCTTGGTCGTATGATGACGCCACTGGAATAAAATTGACCTAATTTCCCCGAAATGTTCTGCCTAACAAGGGGCTTTCTATACAGTAGTATGTCATTGATGTTAGCTAGGCCTGTATACCTTGTACATGTAGAAATGAAGATATTATTATTATTACTATATTATAATTTACCAGAGTTACTGGTTTTATTTAATGATAATCAAGGAAAGTGCAGTGTGTCACCGTCTGTACCTGAAGTCCCACCTAGCTCTGAGGTGCAACTGACTATTAACATAAGAATGGAGAAGCACTGCAGAAGGCCTACTGGCCCATACAAGGCAGTTTCTTATCAAAACCACCCCTTCCCAAAGCCACCTAAGAATTTACTCCCGTATCCACGACACCAATCAAACCCAGCCCTCCACTCATATTTGTCCAATGTCTACTTAAAGCTACTCTACCCGGAAGATTGTTCCACGTATCTACAACTGTTTGAAAACCAGTACTTACCTATGTTCTTTCTAAATCTAAATTTATCCAACTTAAATCCGTTATTCCTGGTTCTTCTTCTTCTTGATTCGCCGGTACTCTCCCGGCCCGGGAGATGGTGACCCACAGTGGCGTCGCTAGGGTTGGTGTCACCCGGGACGGAATCTTTGGTGTCACCTGGGCGGCATCTTTGGTGTCACCCTATGAAATTCAAGGGCGGGGGGATGAAAGGAGTAAACTCCAGTTACGTCATTACTGCATGACCAGTTACGTCACTACTGCATGACCAGTGACGTCACTACTGCATGACCAGTGACGTCACTACTGCATGACCAGTGACGTCACTACTGCATGACCATTAGCAGTGAGAACGTTTAAGGGCCATAAACCGAACAGGAGAATACTTCTCAACTTTATTAATGATAAAATATATAATCATAGTAATATTGAAGAAACATATTCATCTTCAACAATGCAAAAAAAATGAAAAATAAAGAAAAACATTGCAATATCAGAGAAACACTAGTTGCGATTTGACCTTTAATACAGGTAACATCTCAGTGAATCTGATCTTACATTTCTTTGCCTTTAATCCTGCAAAATTATCACTCACATCAAACTCAATTATTTTCCCTGTATAGGCCTATTTGTACTATGTAATCATATAAAAGGCTATATAAAAACAAACGATTTTTCTCTTATCTTGGTGCAGCACTGTTTTGTGCATTAATATCACCTTCTTTAGAGTCTCCATGGTGTCACCAGGGGCAGCCCGCCCCTGCTTGACGGCGCCACTGGTGACCTGGCCTTGGGTCCCTGTCGTGGTAGTATCTGAGACCTATGTCTCCCATGGGAGAAGGTAAAAGTACCTTCTCATCTTCTGACATCAACCGTCCAAAGGCATAGCCCCATTCCCCGCCCTCAAGGGGCTTGTAGGGAAAAGCTAGGCCTCTGGTCTGCCATCTTCCCTGTCCCAGGGAGGCTCGTGGGAATGGCAGTCTCTTCCTGTCCTGGTTCTTACCTAGCACAAATTACATGCATGTAATAATTCAGATTAATACCTGTACATCTCATGCAAGTAATTTCTCACAATTATTATTATTACGTATTTTGCTTAATTAATTATGAAGATATTTTAAATGAACTTTATCCTATACACACACAACCCGCACATATAAAAGAGAGGAGCTTACGACGACGTTTCGGCCCGACTTGGACCATTTACAAAGTCACACTAACACACAGAATCGAATCGAATCGAATAAGTACAGGTAAGATCCCAATGGGATGAGAGGGGAAGACGGTACAGACGAAGAATAGCGCTGGAGAGGAGTCTTCTTAGTCGTAGAAATAGAGCCAGGGCTTAACCCAGCAGCTAAGGCGATCATGGGGAGACTTGAGAACAGGAATAGCAGGCTCTCCTGTTGATGAGACTTCTGTGGGGTGAGCGGGAGGACGGGACAGGTGAAGATTACCGCTAGAGAGGAGTGTAGAAGTTGAGCCAGAGCTTAACCCAGCAGCTAAGGCTAAAGTGGGTCAGAGGTCGAACAGCTCAAGGTATCTGACATAGAATCAAAGGTTATTTGTAAATAGGGTTAGGAGCAGGATCATACAAGGAATAGAAAAGGTTGTGTTGGTTTGTGGGTCTACGAATGTCTTCGTCAAGGAGAGAGGTCCAGTAGTCATGTCGTGTCTCAAGTTTGTCTATCTGTCTGTCACTGAGAGTCTTCCAGTACATATTCAGCGCAGGGATGTCTAACTGGGCATGGAGAGATTCGCTTGTGGCGAAGTCTTCCCATCTGACATCAAGCACCCAGCGCAGAGCCTTGTTCTGGACACGCTGCAGTTTAAGTAAGTTTGTTTTGGCTGCAAGAGAGGGCTAGAGGAGAGTGTTATCAGAGGGCGTATTAGGGATTTATAGAGGTGTAGTTTGGTGCGTTGGGAGGCATGTTTCAGCTTGTAGAGGCCCGCAAGGGCCCTTGCTAGCTCTGCATGCTTTGAGTGAATGTGCCTGTGTAAGCAAAGAAGGTAGTCAAGATTAATGCCAAGGACTGTGACAGATTGTGTGATGGGGATGTAGGTGCGGGTGTCAGCTGTTCTGAGCTCGACAGGTAATGGAGGATCACGTTTCCTATAGTTAAAATATGTAATGCTGGATTTAGCTGCATTGGTTTTGATCCTCCATTTTTGTTCCCAGAAGGCAACCTGTCGACCTCATTCTGTGTTTTGTGTGAGAGTGTATCTATATTGGCGTGAGTGGTGAGTTGTGTAATGTCGTCTGCATAGGATAGTGTGATGGAGTTGTGGTATACAGGTGTTGGAATGTCGTTAGTGTATAAAATGTAGAGGGTAGGGGAGAGGACAGATCCCTGGGGTACTCCAGCATTTAGTGTGAAGTAGTCAGAGTAGCACCTTGGAATTTGATTCTCATGGTGCGGCCGTCAAGGAAGTTGCAGAGGAGTTTACGAGTAGTGAGAGGCAGGTTAAAGTTAGTGCAGAGTTTGTGTTTGAGCCCTACATGCCAGACAGTGTCAAAAGCTTTTTCAACGTCTTTTGCAACCAGGGCTGTCCTGTTTCTTTGTTTTGTGTTTATGTGGATGTAGTTGAGAATGATGTTAATGGCATCCTGTGTAGATCTGTGAGTTCTGAAGCCAAACTGGCCGTTAGAAAGAAGTGAGTTGTGTTCCAGGTATCTGCGAAGACGATGGTTGATAAGTTTTTCAAAGAGTTTACCTAATGTTTCGAGAAGGCTGATAGGGCGATAGTTTCTAGGGTCAGAGTGGTCTTTATTGGGTTTGGGAAGGAGGATAGCGGTAGCAGCTTTGAAGAGTGAAGGGAAGTAACCAGAAGCAAGGGAGGCATTGAGGAGGTTTGTGTAGGAAGTAATGATGAGTCAGGAAGGTGTTTTAGGATAATATGATTTAGGCCAGAGGCACCAGGAGCCTTGGGAGGAAGGTGTCTGAGGAGAGTTTTAATGTCTGTGTTGGTGAAAGGAGTGTCGAGTTCTTGGGAGGAAGTAAGGGAGTCCAGATGGATGTGGCTGTCTGGTGTTGTTTCGTGTGTGTGTGTAGTGTTCCAGTGTTCTATGTTCTGAATGTGTTGGATGGCGTTAGGGTGGGGTGGGTGAGGGTGGAAGATGTTCTCCCAGATGTGTTTGAAGATGTTTGTAGCAGCCTGCGGGTCTGAGATTGTGTGTTGTTGTGGGTGATGTGTTTGAATTTGTTGGTGGGTGTGGTACCTCGATTTTTTTGATAAAGTTCCAGAAGTCTTTGGAGTTTTTAATTCGCTGTTTGTCTGCTTGTAGTATGAGCTGTGACCAATGAGAGTTGTGGTCTTGGTCTAGACTGTGTAGAATGTTGTTTCTGAGGTAAGTGAGATCTAATGGACTTGATTAAATCTGTGTGTGTTGTAGAGGAAGCGGTTGTGGTAGCATATAATTAATCTTCTTGTTCTGATTGAGGGTTTGAAAGAATAACGAGTGGTGTGAGTTGTCTTTGGTATTGCGGAGTTGGCTGCTTGTGTAATGGTGTCTTGGATGAGATCAGTTGAGTGTCAATGTCAGAGATAGGTTTGTTGTTGTAGTCATAGGTGAGGTTAGTATTATCTATGTGTTGCTTGAAAGCATCCCAGTCAGCGTTCTTGTAGGAGAAGGAAGGTCTTGCTGGGATGAGGATAGGGTTGGAAGAGATGTGTAAGATGACTGGGATGTGATCAGAGCCTGTAATAGGGCCAGGTGAGATGTAGTGTTGGAAGATAGAGCTAGCTCGGTTTGCCAGAATGATATCGGGTTTGCCTTGGCCCATGTGGTTGTAGAAGGTGTTGAAGTCTGGGCCGAGGTGAATTAGGTGTTTATGGTCTAAGGCCTATCCTACCTCTTCCAAAACCAATTCTTTCTCGCTGAACCTCAAATACTCTAATTCTGATGCCACTAACCATCCTGAAAATTTATTATTCCAGATCACGGGTGAACCTCAACTTAAAATCTTTAAGACACACTCAGGCTTCAAACTCCTTCTTGACAGACAATCCTACGAAACGTACACCTCAACCTCGACCAGACAACAATTGTAGACGCCGGCTTCACTATTATTTGGACTCCTGAGCACCGTGCCAAAAGTACGGTCATTGCTAAACATGTAGACTATTCCTTCCTGACTGCATATGACCACAGACAAAGAAGACTTAATCAAAAGACATTAGTACAAAGAACAAAGTCTCTGTTGACGATATTTACAGACCCGATAACTCTACAATCCTCAAATACGCTGTTCAACTCCTTCTGACGCCTCTATTCTCTTCAACCAAGGAATCCTTGCCAAGACTATCCGCATTCCTCCAAACACTCTTTCACTCCAAACTTCCACCCCATCACACAATGTCTAAAATGCTACAAATTCGGACACGACAAAAATACATGCACATCCAAACAAATCTGCTCCAGATGTTCAGCAACTGGCCACTTCTGGAATACATGCAACCTCTCCCTTAAATGTTCTAACTGCGGCGGGTCACACACTGCAGTTGCAAATTCCTGCCCTACTAAAAAAGACATTCTCTCCTCCCTCAGAGCAAGCCAACCCCCCTCCCTCCCCAATCCCTTCCCTACACCTCTCTCCCCTACCAAATCTCCCTCCCCCACCCACAATGCCTGGGCAACTCCACGCACTTGGTCTACCTCTTCTTCCCCAAACCCTTCCTCTATTCTACACACATCAAACACCAACACACAGACTACAAGCACCTCTCCACCTACACCTATACCCAACAAAGACTACAAAACTAACTGTCAAGTCGCCACTGCTGCTTACTCTGCGATGGTTATCTCTCAAACTTACCAATCAGACTACTCACATATCCTTAACCTAATCTTGAATGCTAACAATCTTCCCTCTCTAATTATCCCTCCTTCCTGCTTCTCTTCTAAGCCCCCTCCAACCTCTCCCTCGACCTCTCTCTCATCACCCCTCTTCCTACCCCCACCAGCTCTCCTCCTCCCCACCTCTCTTCACATCAACCCTTCCCATCAACACCCCTCCTGCTGCCGCTACGGACCCCTCCCCCACCTCATCCTTACCAAAGCTTCCACTTCCCTGGGATCCACCTTCGCCCACTCCTCATCCACCACATCCAAGACTTCATCCGGTCCAACTCCACCTCCTCCAGACAAATCCACTCAATCCTAAACCTGCCCCCAAATTCTGACAGACAGACAAAAGCACATAAAAGCAGATCCATCTCTTCCTCCCCCTCCAGGAAGCGGGTCCGTAACACCCACACATCCACCGATGGCACCCCTATCACAGGCTTTAATCTAAACTCCTCCCCTGACATTAACATTGCAAGACGAAACCATTAAATCATGTTTAAGGTGATTCAGTTCAACGTACGTTCTTACTTTATAATTAGACACCTACTGGCCGAACTCCTTGAAGCAGAGAGGCCAGATATTTCTTACTAAACAGTACCTGCCTCAAAGCCCCTCAACGTATCCGTCATTATGGTTATACTGCACTCCAGTCCCCCTACGATCCCAGATGGGGTTGCCATCCTTGTCCAAATCCAACATAAAAAAATGAATTTCTCCCAATCCCTTTTATTCACCAACACTGTCTTGCGGTCAGAATACACACCCACCTTGGCCCCTTCATTTCTTCACTACCTATGCTCGCCCAAACACTATTCTCAACATACACGACCTTTCCTTAGTCTTCAACTACACAACACCAACATACCTACTTGCTGACATGAATGCCAAACACAACGCCTTTCATCACACCAGTAACAACCAACTTGGTCACCAATTACTCAACTTCAACACACAGAGACAGAGGAAGGGATTTATAGGCAGGCAGACAGGGGAGGGTACAAGGGTGGGGAAATGTAGGAGTAGTGGTAGTAGTGGTAGTAGTAAAGGTAGTAGTAAAGGTAGTAGGAGACAGTCATATGGGAAGGAGCACTGCCAGAGGCTAAGGGCCCGCAAAGGGGTACGAGAGGGAAGAAACGAAAAGTGAAGGAAAATACAAGGCAAAAAAAAAGAACAGAAAGAAAGGAAAACCCAAGGAGAAAAAAGGGAAGGGGGAAGATAAGACAGGAAGGAATCAGGTTGTCACGGG
>WNWK01054987.1:0-11394 GCA_009830355.1 Cherax destructor
TCATTAAACTTATTAAACTTTGTATTATTGATGCAAAATTTGTATTTAATGATGAGTTTTACACTCAGAAGTTTGGTATGGCAATGGGAAATCCTCTTTAACCTGTTCTTAGTAATTTATATATGGAATTTTTCGAAACAAGATTGCTTAACACAATCCTTCCCAATAGAGCTAAGTGGTATAGATATGTTGATGACATTTTGTGCCTTATGCCTAAGAATGTAGACATAAACCATTTCCTTGTTAAATTAAATAGCTTAGCTCATTCTATAAATTTTACTGTTGAATTTGAAGTAAATAACTCATTGCCCTTCCTAGATGTTTTTATTATTAAGGGTAACATTGATTTTAAATTTTAAATTTACAGAAAACCTACAAATAATTGTTCCTATGTACACTATTACTCTTCACATCAAGAGTTAAAGTGTCGGTTTTCTCTTCTATGTTTTTGAGAGCTTTACGCATTTGTAGTCCAGAGTTCATAGATGAAGAAATCTCTAAAATTTATGAAATAGCTAATGATTTAAAATACCCAAGAAACATAATTGATAAATCTTTTAAAATAGCTAGAAATACTTTTTTTACAATCCAAAAAGGGACAACCAACCTTATTCAACCAAAAATATGTTGGTTCTCCCTTACCATGAAAACTTGGTTGATATGCCTTCTTTTCTTAAGAATTTTAATATCAAAGTTGTATTTAAAAATCTTGATACAGTAAAAAGACTTTTGATAAAAAAATCCCTCCAAAATGCTGACGGATGTGTCTATAAGATTCCCTGTAAAATATGCGATAAAGTTTATTATGGTCAAACTGGTAAAAATCTTGAACTAAGATTAAAACAACATAAATATAGCATTAGAACTGGACAAGATTCTAATGCTCTATTTATTCATGTGAGAGACTTTAACCATCCAATTGATTTTCAAAATGCTGAGAAGGTTGTATCAAGCAAGTCCATGGTTGAGAGGAATATAATAGAATCATGTTTCATTAAAAGCAGTTTTGAAAATAATATGAATATTTCTTTTGGTTTATATAAATTGGATTCATTTATAATTAATAAAATTTGGGAAGAATTTAATGATAAATTGGACTAATCTTAATTCTTGGGAAGAGTTTCAGGTCCTTTCTTATGTTCCTCTTCACAGAGTCGTGAGATGTTACGCTACTGTGAGGTGTTGTCTTTGTTAGTGTGATGTGACTGTGAGGTGTATTCTGCCTCTTTATAAGCCTTCTTCTCACGTTTCCTTTTATAGTTCCTTGATAATGTGAGTAGTCACGAAGCGCTTGGAATTCTTCTATTTTTTCATAGTGGTTGTCTTGCATATTTTGATACCACCTGTTTACTGTGATCTTTTTGCATATATATATATATATATATATATATATATATATATATATATATATATATATATATATATATATATATATATATATATATATATATATTATATATATATGTATGTATGTAGTATGTATATAGTGATTATAATAGACTAAAATTCTAATGACACTCTGGTGAAAGACTTATTGCCTTCTCCAAACACCAACCATAAAACAATTTATTTCAAGAATTCATTAACTGATAAATTAGACACATATGCAACACTTGGGTATCTTTATTGAGGAAACTTTCGCCACACAGTGGCTTCATCAGTCCAATACAAAGTTGAAAGGTGTAAGGAGAGGAGGAGTTTGAGGTAATCAGTCCCTCGGCCTGGAGTCGATGTGTTCAGTCCATCAATCTTGTAGTAAGTACACCATAGGGCAAAAGAAGTTGCTTATATACTGTAGACAGGTGAGGAGAAGCAGGAGGAGGCGGGGTCATAGTGGTACCATCCACTAGTCGAAGTAGGTCTTCGTCCAAAGGTTGGACTGATTACCTCAAACTCCTCCTCTCCTTACAACTTTCTATTTTGTATTGGACTGATGAAGCCACTGTGTGGCGAAACGTTTCCTCAATAAAGATACCCAAGTGTTGCATATGTGTCAAATTTATCAACTTGTCGGTTCTCTGAACCATTCATCTACAATTCATTAACTGTTTGTTCCATCTACAGATGACAAAATCCCCGATTCACTTGTCTCTAAACATGTAGCTTTGCCATATGTGTCTCATACTACACACATTCCTTATTTAAACAAACACTTTCATTTTTTTCCATAGTAGCAAAATGTATTTCAAAGTATTCACGTCTACTGACAGTGACATCTTCCGTTTTCCTGCTCGAATTATTTTATGTTTATATTCAGATAGTGAAATCATGACGTTTATCACAAAAAAAAAAATCAAAATATTTTCATAGGTGGTGTTACAACCCACCCCATATAAAATGATCCACAAATTTAGCGTAAATTAAGTCTTTGTTAAGTCATTAGTCACCTCAGAAATATTATATTAGCCAGTGAATATACTTTGTTAATAGTGGCTGACTTATATTTAAAAAACTCTCAGAGTGAAATCATTCTCAATTGTTGTATGAAACGAAGACAAATGAATTAATTTATAATCTATAACTTATTTTATGGTGGTCATTATAGTCGTTACGATCACCTGGAGCACCACCCATCTTGTGTTGGTCATTATAGTCATTACGATCACATGGAGCACCACCCATCTTGTGTTGGTCATTATAGTCATTACGATCACCTGGAGCACCACCCATCTGTGTTGGTCATTATAGTCATTACGATCACCTGGAGCACCACCTCTTGTGTTGGTCATCTTGTCATGGCACCACCATCTTGTGGTCATTATAGTCATTACGATCACCTGGAGCATCCAACCTCATCTTGTGTTGGTCATTATAGTCATTACGATCACCTGGAGCACCACCCATCTTGTGTTGGTCATTATAGTCATTACGATCACCTGGAGCACCACCCATCTTGTGTTGGTCATTATAGTCATTACGATCACCTGGAGCACCACCCATCTTGTGTTGGTCATTATAGTCATTACGATCACCTGGAGCACCACCCATCTTGTGTTGGTCATTATAGTCATTACGATCACCTGGAGCACCATCCATTTTATGTTGGTCATTATGCGTCATCTAGACCAAGTCGAGACTGCGAAAACAAATATTTGGAAAAGCACTATCTTAAGAATTTGCTGATATTAACATAAGAGCCATAATTTATTCATTTTTCTGATATTTATTGGTAGATTTGGCGTTATATACACCAGAAAGTATACAATTGTGAACCAGTACACTGGGAAAAAACCCATATTCGATTATTTATCAATGGAGAAGCGAAATATAATCAAGATTTATAGCAACATAGCTTCTGTGAGTTATACACACACAACCCGCACATATAAAAAGAGAGGAGCTAACACACAGAAACGTCGTCGTAAGTTCCTCTCTTTTTATATGTGCGGGTTGTGTGTGTATTGTTCCAGTCACGGTATTGTGCCTTTTTTGTTATTTCTGTGAGTTCTTTAGGTGGTATTAAAATGTTATATGATGCTACTAAGATGAGTGACCTCAGAATAAACTTGAAAGATATTACGGATTTCTTAAGAATGGATGAAGGGTAACACTACAAGTTGTAAAAAAAAATCCCTGAAGAAAAGTTCTCTCCCCTGAACCAAAACTCACTTTAACGTGACATGTCAGTATTATCGCCCCATAACGTGACATGTCAGTATTATCGCCCCATAATGACGGTTATAAGTATATTCTGGTTTGTACAGATGGGTTTTCAAGACATTTACAAACAATTCTCTTGGCAAAACAAGATGCACTGAGCAGTTTAAAAGCATTGAAAATATTTTAGAAACAATATTTTAGAAACTGGTCGAAGGGGATATCAATAAGTTCCTCAATAAGCACTTCAAAACTTATCTCCTGAGTAAACGCATTATGATTTATTATGTATTTTCGAAATAGACAAAGGCTTCCACTGCCGAGTGTCGCAAATCGTGAAACGCATGATTTATAAGTATTTAACAACTGATAACACATTGAAATATGTACCCATCTTGCGGGGGATGGCGGAAATATAACATTATTCCACACTCAGGTATTGATGAAAAACTCCTTTACAAGTGCATGGAATCACCTCATTGGAATATATTCCGGAGTAATTCCAAATAAACTATAAACAACGACAGTGCACATAGTGCTCAACCAAAGAACTTTTAAAATTAACTCCGGTTTTCAAATTCAGAACACAGAAGAACTTTTTCATGTATATAAAATATATAGTTCTCAACCTGTGAGAACATATTATCCCAGACACTTGAAGGGTCAAGACATCGGAAGAACTACTGATGAGAAACAACTGATTCCTGCTTCAATACCAGAAACATTTATTATTGACAAAGTTTTAGGTAGAAAAAAAGTATAGTAAAGACATTTCAGGGAGTGTCATGTAAAGGGAATGATTCATCATTTAAACAGTGAGTGGCAGAGATGGATTTAGTTTAACATCTCTACTCGAAAATTTTAAACATATATTACTCGCTCTCACCGACCTCAACCACCGTCTTGTAAGGTTTTATAAAAACACTTTAACAAATCCATATAAATTGTGTAACTGATATTTTTAAGAATCTTTTCGAGAAGAAATTACCAATAGACCTTCCTATTATAAAAAAAAATATTACAAAGAAATAAAATCCATGGCCTGTAAGAAAATTAGTACCAAACGAAAGAGGAAATATTTTTTGACCATTAGAGGTAATTTACTACTAGGTATTCTGTTGTCATTTGTAGTCAACGTCATTTCTAAATTGTTTATTAAATTCTAGAAAAAATTTACATTGTTCCAACCTCTTTTAAGGATTGCAACCTCTTTTAAGGATTGCAACCTCTTTTAAGGATTGCAACCTCTTTTAAGGATTGCAACCTCTTTTAAGGATTGCAACCTCTTTTAAGGATTGCAACCTCTTTTAAGGATTGCAACCTCTTTTAAGGATTGCAACCTCTTTTAAGGATTGCAACCTCTTTTAAGGAACATCTTACATAGAGTCGGAAGAAGAGTCAATAAGCCGCAGATGGGAATCTCCTAAGACTTGCATGAGAGGAACTCGTAATATCTCCACTAGTCTCAAACTTGTGAACAAAAATATTAAAGACGCCTCTTCCCACAGCAGCCCTCAACTCTGTTAAACTACCCAACAAAAGGGTTAACTCGGCAGTTCCCACACCAGCACTCACGGCAGAATTGACAAGTTTTATGCATTTAAGAATGCTACTCAGGAACATCAAATATGTCAAATCTATGATTAATATTTTGAAAATCAATCCGATGATTAGTTTGGAGGAGAATGGTGATTTTAATAACCTTATTTCTGAGAAAATATGATTAAAATATTAAATACCTCAGGCGAAAATCGTGTGAAATAGCAGAGAAAAAATCAATTCCGAAGATTTATTGGGCATACAACTTTCTTTAAATGTTGTTATTCGCCACTAACTCATCAGAAAACCCAGAGCTCGTGGACAATTAAAGGGCAAAATGGAGTCCAGAACTATTAAGAAATCTCAAGATGTGCGATTATCTAAGAAGAATACATTACGATGGATACCCTGGAGTTTACCTGGGGAGGGTTTCGGGGGTCAACGCTCCCGCGGCTAGGTCTGAGACCAGGCCTCATTGTGGATCAGGGTCTGATCAACCAGGCTGTTACTGTCGGCCGCAAGCAAACTGACGTACGAACCGCAGCCCGGTTGGTGCCTGTCCAGTGCCTTCTTGAAGACAGCCAGGGGTCTATTGGTAATCCCTCTAATGTATGCTATGAGGCAGTTGAACAGTCTTGGGCCCCGGACACTTATGGTGTTGTCTATCAGTGTACTCGTGGCGCCCCTGCTTTTCATCGGGGGAATGTTGCATCTCCTGCCGAGTCTTTTGCTCTCATAGGGAGTGATTTTCGTGTGCAGGTTTGGTACCAATCCCTCCAGGACCATTTAAGTTTATATTATCATGTATCTCTCTCGCCTGCGTTCTAGGGAATACAGATCAAGGACCTTCAACCGTTCCCAGTAATTTAGGTGCTTTATCGTACTTATGTGCTGTGAAAGTTCTTGTACACTCTCCAGGTCAGCAATGTCGCCAGCCTTGAAGGGGACCGTTAGTGTACAGCAGTATACCAGCCTAGAGAGAACAAGCGATTTGAACAGTGTCATCATGGGCTTGGCGTCCCTAATTTTGAAGGTTCTCATTATCCATCGTATGATTTTCCTAGCCGATGAGGTAGATACATTCTTGTGGTCTTTAAAGGCGAGATCCTCTGACATTATCACTCCCAAGTCTTTCACTTTTCTTTTTCGCTCTATTGTATGGTTAGAATTTGTAGTATACTCTGAAACATTTTTTATTTCCTCAAGTTTTCCATATCTGAGTAGTTGAAATTTCTTTTCGTTGAACTTCATATTGTTTTGAGTGGCCCATTTGAAGATTTAGTTGATGTCCGCTTGGAGTCTTGCAGTGTTTTCAATGGAGGTCACTGCCATGGCAATCCGGGTGTCATCTGCAAAGCAAGACACGGAGCTATGGCTTACATATCTGTCTATGTCAGAAATGAGGATGAGGAATAGAATGGGAGGAAGTACTGTGCCCTGTGGAACAGAGCTTTTCACCGTGGCTGCCTGCGACTTTACTCAGTTTACTATTTCTCTTTGTGTTCTATTTGTCAGGAAGTTATAGATCCATCTACCAACTTTTCCTATTATTCCTTTATCACTCATTTTGTGTGCTATTACACCATGGTCACACTTGTCGAAAGCTTTTGCTAAGTCTGTGTATACTACATCTGTATTTTGTTTATCCTCTGCAGCATCCAGGACCTTGTCATAGTGGTCCAGGAGCTGGGACAGGCAGGAGGGACTTGCTCTAAACCCGTGTTGCCATGGGTTGTGTAACTGATGGGTATCTAGGTGGTTGGCGATCTTGCTTCTTAGAACCCTCTCAAAGATTTTTTATGATATGGGATGTTAGTGCTATCGGTCTGTAGTTCTTTTCAATTGCTTTACTGCCACCCTTGTGGAGTGGGGCTATGTCTGTTGTTGTTTTTTTTGTGTGTGGGATGACCCCTGTGTCCATGCTTCCTCTCCATAGAATGCTGAAGGCACGCGATAGGGGCTTCTTGCAATTCTTGATAAACACGGAGTTCCATGAGTCTGGGCCTGGGGCACAGTGCATAGGCATGTCATTTATTGCCTTTTCAAAGACTTGTGGAGTTAGGATAATATCCGTGATTTTTGAGATGACCAGATTTTGCGTTTCATTCATAAAGAATTCATTTGGATTGTCGACCCTTAGTCTGGGCAGCGGCTCGCTGAACACTGAGTCGTATTGGGACTTTAATATTCACTCATTTCTTGGCTGTCATCTGTGTATGTCCCATCCCGCCTAAGCAGAGGCTTAAAACTGGATGTTTTTTCCTTAGATTTGGCATAAGAGAAGAAGTATTTTGTTTTGATTTTTCAATTTCCTTTATGGCTTTTAGTTCTTCCTGAGATTCTTGTCTCCGGTAAGATACCTTCAGTTTAAGTTCGATATTTGAAATTTCATTGACCAGTGCCTCTCTACGTATTTCAGATATATTGGCCCCTCTCAGCAGCTCTGTGACTCTTCGCCTTCGTCTGTATAGGGAGCGTCTCTCTCTTTCTAGTTTACATCTTCTCTTTCTTTTTTTTTAATGAAATGTGTCTTGAGCAGATCTCAGTAACCACAGAGTTCACTTTTTCTAGGCAACTGTTCGGATCCGTTTTGTTTAGGATATCTTCCCAACATATTTCATTTAGGACACGGATGACTTGATTCCATTGTATGTTTTTGTTATTAAAATTTAATTTTGTGAAGAGACCTTCCTGACTGATCACATTTTGCTGGTCAGGAGCCCTGTGCATACATGTCTGTACCTCGATTATGTTGTGATCTGAGTGTATTGTCTTTGATATGGTTATATTACGTATCAGATCGTCGTTGTTAGTGAAGATGAGGTCCAGCATATTTTCTAGTCTTGTAGGCTCTAATATTTGCTGGTTTAAGGTGAATTTGGTGCTGAGATTTAATAGTTCTTGTGTGTGTGAATTTTCATCTGCGTTGCCTCCTGGGGTGATCTCTGCTAAAACATTGTTTGCTATACTCCTCCATTTTAGGTGTCTCAAGTTGAAATCTCCTAGTAGTAAGATGTTTGGGGCAAGAGTTGGAAGATTTTCTAGACAGTGGTCAATTTTCAAAAGCTGCTCCTGGAATTTCTGGGAAGTTGCGTTTGGATGCTTGTATACCATTACACTGACAAGGTTTTGTTTTTCAATCTTTACCGCCAAAACTTCAACTACATCATTTGAGGTGTTAAGTAGTTCTGAGCAAATGAGCGACTCTGTGAGGTACAGGCTATTGCGACCCCAGAATGGGCCACAATTTATATTGTGTAATTATGTATATATTTCCACTTCCTATAATTTTATATTGCTGATATTTTCGATAATAGCTAAATCGTTCATATCTTGCTTTATATTATTATTTGACTTAGCTATTTTATTAGGTAGGATGTAACATTTACACCATTGTGCTCATTGTTCCAGAGTGTTGAGTAGCTGCTTTTCAGTTGGCAAACTACCTCGCTAACAGCACTTCGCTTGTTATACTGCCGGCTTCTCTAGAGTTGCTGGGCAGTCAGTCGGTGGCGTGTTCCCACCTGAGTTAGAGACTGCTTCTCCTTACTCCTCCTCTCTTCCTTGCTGACTCTTGTTGGAGTAAGACCTCGCTCTTGTCTCTGCTTGTTTTCTCGTCATTTAGACTCTGTTTGGTAGAGTATGTATTTGGTGGTGAGACGAAACATACTTCTCTGGATTCTGTGTAACTCTGTTCACAGATTATAGCCTAGACTTAGTGATTTCGACGTTTTACTGTGTGTGTCACATTGACACTCTGAGATAACTCAGGTCTCTAGCTATAGCTCTTGACCTAATTCGCTAAGGCCTATGTGCACCGTCACAGTCGGGAATTTTGGTTATGCTGAACCTAGATTCAGTAATAAGGGAGTTTTGTGACTATTATGGAGGATCTGCTGATGGTCCCCAGTTAGGGTCGATATTCTATCTCCTTATTCCTGACGCTGTGTTGTTGTTGCTTGTTATATTGCTGTTTGTCGAATTGGTCATTTAAGAGCCATTAATATGTATGTGTCTTCAGCATAATAATATATTTATATTTAATTTGATTTACTTTGATACCCTAGATATTCTAACTTTGTTAATAAACATTTTAAATATATTTCTTTGGTTAGTATCCTCTCAGCTGAGATCCTATGATGATATTGATAATATGTCGGATAACTGGACCAGGATACTGACTTTGTTGCAAAAGCCCAGTAACAGGCTGGATGCTAGAAGGGCATTCCTTTCTAGTGTTCACTGGAGATGTCTATTTCTAATAGATATCGCATCATTTTGTAACAAATGGGGGCCTGTCCGGGAAGTTCTTGATCCACGGTGTTGGAGAAATTGTCTAGTTTGCCATACTAGTAACTCTATGGTCAAACACTTGCGTAATTTCTTTATCTGAAGACTAGGAGTTTGGTCTTGTACAACATCATAGGTGGATGTATGTACCTGCCCGAGTCTCTTGATCCAAGGAGATGGAAATACTATTAATGAGCCCTAGCTCTAAGACAACCAACACTAATATAACTTATAAAGTAAATTCCTATATTAGGATTCTAGCTTCCCATAATAACTCTCTCATAGTGTACTTATTTTTGTGATGTATGTGAAGGTGAAAAAGTTAATTGATACTCTGACTTTGTCGAAGTTACGTACATTAAAGCTTCAGACTTGTTGGCAGGTAGCCAAGCATCTGGGTGTGACGTACAACCGTAGTTACACCGCAGTAACAGTCAGAGCATTAATTAGAGATATATTGTTTCCAGCTCATTCAGATATTTCTGATTCAGAGTCAGATACAGAGAGCATAGTGTCACAATTAGGAAGTATGTCGCTAATTGATGACGTAGAAGAGGGAGCAACTCAGGCAGAAGTATCTGAGCCTAGTGTAACTCAGTTCACACTCACCCTCTCCCGCCTGACATTAGTACAGAGTGTAGTTGGAAGTATGACGCAGCCTCATACAAGTACCGTTTATGCTACACCTGTGTCTGCTTATACTAGACCAGATCTAGACTCTACTGGCATGGCTGGACTTGGCGCCCTACCTAAGGTCCATCCAGATAAAACTGTTCATTTCCCTACTTCTCCACTGCCCATTGATCCTATCTCTCAGGATCAATTTGGGAGGATGGAACGCCTAATATTGTTGCAGACTGCACAAATTGAGGTACAGAGGAAATTGATTGAGGAAGAGTTCCATAGAGAGACTGTTCGTTATGAGAGACAACAGATTCTTAGATCTGAACAACCTAGTAGTACAACAGAGGATACATTTAACGTGCAGAAAGCTGCCTCAATGGTTCCTAAGTTCTTTGAAAATGACCTAGACACGTACTTTGATGTATTCCAGAATCAAGCACGTGCTATGAATTGGCCACGTAAGCATTGGGCTACATTGTTGCCAGGGGCCAGGAGCTATGAATCGACCCCTGGAACCACAACTAGGTGAGTACAGCTTTGACTGGCAGAGCTCAAACATGTACTGCTGCTCTGCCATTTGCCAAATACATTAACTATGACACTGTCAAGGAAACCTTCTCGAGACATAATTTGTTACCTGTAAGTTACCAACGTGCATTTCGTACGTTACAACGACGACAAGGTCAAACTTGTGTAGAGTTTGCCCGTGAGAAAAAGCTTGCTTGTGAGAGAGGTGGTGCAGACTGTAGAGCCTCCCAGTGTAATACGTATGACAGCCTCGTACAGCTGCTGCTACACGAAGAATTCAACAACTGTATGTCTGTTGATGTACAGGAATATCTGATCGATCACTCTGTCTCAGATACTCTAGAGACTGCAGCATTAGCTGACAATTATGAAATTTCTCACAAAATTGTACGTACTAAATCAGAGAGAAACAAGGTAACTAAAAAGTGTCCTAGGAGTTGGCAAACCAAGTCAGTTGATTAGTGCCGGCCTAACACACCTGCTACTGCAACTTAAGTAAGTAAGTAAGTAAGTAAGTTTATTCAGGTATACACAAATACATTTACATACATTATCATACATAGCAGCATATGTGTAGAGAACCTAGGATAACCCAAAAAAGTCAGACTTATTTCCATTGGGGTCCTTTTTATACTTAATTTTTACATTGTAGGATATATATGTCATTATATTATAAAGGATATATGTATACTAGGAATAAGGTAAAAAGAGTTATTTACATATACATGTGTGTTAACTAAAAAAATAAAAAATCATTCTCCTCCCTTTCTGTCGCTACATTCATTAGGTACTTTTTGGTTCTCTTCTTGAACTGGC
>WNWK01054988.1:0-5000 GCA_009830355.1 Cherax destructor
GACTCATGGAACTCAGTGTTTATCAAGAACTGCAAGAAGCCCCTATCACGTGCTTTTAACATCCTATGGAGAGGGAGCATGGACACTGGGGTCGTCCCGCAGTTACTAAAAACAACAGAGTTAGTTAGTTTAATATCTTTATTATGCACCCCATACCCATCCTGTGGGCGGTAGTCAAAAGATTACAGAGGTACATAATGGGTCCAGGGACTGGACCTCAAAGTTTGATAGCTGAGCAAATTACAAAGGTAATGAACTCAGATGGTCACAATCATGACAAGTTACAAAGGTATTTGCAGATTACAGAGGTATATATAGGGTCCAGAGACTGGGCCCCAAAGTTTTGATAGCTGAACAAGGTACAATGGTAATTAATTCACTAGTTACAAGGTAATGAATCATGTAAGTAAATTTACTTACGTCTGTACATGGTTGCACTCATGAACAAATTATAAAGCAATGAGCAATCTATTAGTCTACACCCAGCCACAACTGTAATGAGTTATTGGTGCAAATTTTAATTGTTGGGTCACACACACACACATATACATATACACATACACACGCATACATGTATATACATACACACATACACATGTACATACACACACACACACACACGTGTCAAAGCTTTATTTACAGGGAGCAAAGTCAGGGTATTTTTCCAGAATGGTCTGTAATATACCACTGTGGATAAAATACTTTGACATATCTTGAACATTTCTGAATGAGTAGTCTCTGAATTCATTAATTTTATCGCACTCCAGTACATAATGACGCAGGGTGTGACAATAATCCAACTGGCAAAGTTTACATCTTGTTTGGTCTACATCTGGTGGTGGTGATTTAACCTGCCAAAGATACTTGTAACCCAGCCGGAGGCGGGCGGTAGTGACATCCAAGAGTCTGCTTATTTTGTTGGATGCACCATAGACATGTGGCTCCTCCTGCATGATAGAATGATGATAGATGGACTGACTGGTGTCAAACTCCCTGAGTCTTAAGTCAATAAAATTCAGTTGAAGTTCTTTTCGTATTATTGTTCTCAAACTGCTAACTGACAAGCCAAGATTGTAATCTATCCCCTCTTTGAAAGCATAAAACTTAGCCAATTTATCAGTTCTATCATGCATCTGAAGACCAATGTGAGATGGAATCCACAGCATGTGCACTCTGACTCTACTATCCAGAATCCTACCATACCTGTGCCTGGCTTCTGACACGAGCATGCTACAAGTTATACTTGATGAGTTGAGAGCATTTATGGATGACAGAGAATCAGTTACAATTAGAGAGTTAACCTTAGATACATGGACGCATTTGAGTGCAAGGAGTATGGCAAACAGTTCTGTCTGAAGGGTAGAGGCCCAGTTATTGATGCGTGCTCCAATTTCTTTAAGAGAGCCATCACTCTGTATGACAACAGCAGCACTACCAGCTGCACCAGTGGATTGGTGAACAGAACCATCAACGTAAATAATTTGTGAGAGAGTGTGCTTTTGGCTAAATTATCAATACAGTTTAAGGCATCATGTTTGGCTTCAAGGCGAAGCTTTGGTTGTGATTTAAGAAGTAGTTTGGGGGGAAATGGAGGGATGGTAGTTTGGAATGGGGTAATATTCCATGGAGCGGAGAAGTGCCCCTATGTGCGGGTTATTTGTGACGTATTGTGCCTTTTTGTTATTTAAATGAATAAATGAAGAGGAAATTTCAATTCACTACCGATATGGAAAACTCAAAGAAATTAAAATTATATTGGAGTACAAATAAATTCCAACACACAATAGGAGCTGAAAACTAATGCGAAGGACCTGGAGTGATAGAATCTTAGAGGATCTCACTCTCAAAGGCTACAACTAATGTTATCTATCACACCTCTAAGGAAAATAATAGGATGATAAAGTTAGGTGGATTTGTGACCATAAAAAAAAAAAAAAAAAAAAAAAAAAAAAAAAAAAAAAAAAAAAAAAAAAGGACCTGGGAGTGATAATGTTAGAGGATCTCACTTTCAAAGGCCACAACAATGTATCTATCACACCTGCTAGGAAAATAATAGGATGGATAAAGGTTAGGTGTTTTACCATGATCCGAGGACATACGGTGGTGTGGGTGCCTCTGAACTAATTTCATTCTCCTCCCCGTTTGGTGTACTAGCCTCAACAAGCAGTATTTTATATTATTGTACCCATGAACAAGTGGTATTGATCAATAACAACTGCGACTAGCCAAGGATTCGAACCCATGTTGTTTTGGCTCACCTCATGGTGAGCAAAAACCACATGATGCTCTAACCCACAGGACCACCAAATCCTACAAGAATCACGCACCCAGCAGAGCTAGGTACACCAAACGGGGAGGATAATGAAATTAGCTCAGAGGCACCCACACCACCGTATGTCCTCGGATCACGGTAAAACACCTAGTTCTGCTGGGTGTGTGATTCTTGTAGGAGTTGGTGGTCCTGTGGGTTAGCGTCATGTGGTTTTCGCTCACCATGAGGCGGCCCAAAACAACATGGGTTCGAATCCTTGGCTAGTCGCAGTGATGTTATTGATATATATATATATATATATATATATATATATATATATATATATATATATATATATATATATATATATATAATGTTAATGTTGCAGTTTTGTAGCTGTAGTGTAAGCACGCCTCTGGCAAGACAGTGATATAATAATAATAATAATAATAATAATTAATAATAGTTTATTTGGACATGATACAAAGAATTACATTTGGTTATTGAGATTACATGAGGTGTACATGCCAAA
The DNA here is from genome assembly GCA_009830355.1 of Cherax destructor. Taxonomy (NCBI): domain Eukaryota; kingdom Metazoa; phylum Arthropoda; class Malacostraca; order Decapoda; family Parastacidae; genus Cherax; species Cherax destructor. The sequence goes on from WNWK01054988.1 coordinate 2,784, forward strand.
AGCCCCTAGTATGCAGGGCATTTTGGGCAGACTTAAAATTAACTTAAAACTAAATTATAAGAATTTTTGTAGATAGTATACAATGAGTAAAGGTGAGTATTTAAGCTATGAAATTTGAACATAGTTTAGACATGGCATTGAACATATCAATTAATTGTAGCAATTTATTGTAGCAATGCAACTAATTGAGTGAGATAACAATTTAAAACAATTAATTGCATTGCAATTATAATGTAAATGTTGTGGAAATAATTAGCTAAGTATGTATTATTCATAACAGGTTTTACATTCATTCATTCGTTTATTCGTACATTACATTCAATTGATTAGTCAGGTTTTTACGTTAAGTGATTATTCTACTTTGCTGGGAATGTTTGATATGGAGCAATTAGCTTTGGGTGAGAAGGTGGTTTTTTAGCATCGTTTTGAATTGGGGTACAGGTAGGGTTTCTTTGGCAATGACAGGTAATGAATTCCAAATTTTCGTGACTTTTATATGCATTGAGTTTTTACATAGTGTTAGGTGGACACGGGGAACATCGAGGAGTGATCTGTGTCTAGTGTTATGGTCATGTGTCCTGTTAAAATTAGTAAGGAGAAGTTTGAGTGGTGGGTTAATATTTGCATAGAGTGTTCTATGTATGTAATAGGCAAAATAAAAAGTATGGATGTCTTGTATGGTGAGTAAGTTTAGGTTTTTGAATATTGGTGGAGTATGTTGCCTGGAGTGAGAATTTGTTATCATTCTAACTGCTGCCTTTTGTTGTGTTATTAATGGTCTGAGATGAGTTATTGTTGTAGAGCCCCATGCGCAGATTCCATAGGTGAGGTAGGGGTAAATGAGTGAGTGATATAGGGTGAGGAGAGCTGGTTGTGGAACATAGTACCGTATCTTGGATAGTATTCCCACGGTCTTTGAGAGTGAATGATGAAAGTTTTTCTTTGTCGGGCCTCCCTGCCTTGTGTGGGCCACTTTGCCTTGGTGGGCCACCCTGCCTTGGTGGGAAACGGCCGAAGTGTTAATAAATAAACAAATAAATAAATAAATATATATATATATATATATATATATAGATATATATATATATATATATATATATATATATATATATATATATATATATGTATATACTAGGAGTCCTTGTTAGAGGACCTACAACGGTGAAGACACAAGGAGAAGCCTTAGGACTCATCCTTAATCCCTCAAAGTGTGAAATTATCACAACAAATCAGGAAATAATCAATGCAGTGCAAACAATCCTCCCAGAAGTCACTACTACCACTCCATCCAACAGTACCCTCCTGGGAGCACCGCTGGGTCACCACGCCATCGACACTGTCCTCAAGGACAAAGTGAATGACCTGAAAAGAATGGAGGAGAGAATAAGTGATCTTGATGCCCATGATGCCCTGTATCTCCTCACAAGGTGTCTTACTATGCCAAGACTCACTTACTTCCTGAGGTGCGCACCCTCTTTTGAAAACCCAACACTTGACGAGTATGACGCACACCTGAGATCAACCTTCAAGAAGGCACTGAATCTGTCACTAGAGGATCAGCAATGGGAGCAGGCAACCCTCCCAGTGCGACTGGGAGGTATAGGGTGCGCAAAGCAAGGCAGGTAGCGTTACCTGCATTTCTGTCATCGTGTTTGGCTTCCAGTGGATTAGTCAAGAGGATTGTCCCTGAACGTTTGAGAGGGGTGGTGGGAGCTCAAGACCCCAAGTTCATTGAAGCAGCAGTGCAGTGGGACATCCTGGCAGACTCCTCCAGTAGACCAGCTCCTCCCAAAGAGCACAAACAGTCCCACTGGGACAAACCGATCATGGAAAAATTTCCAACACAATGCTCACCAACGCTTCAGGAAAGGACAAAGCTCGTCTCCTAGCGGTGAAGGCACCACACTCAGGAGATTTCCTTCTTGCTGTTCCCAATTCCTCTCTGGGGACTCGACTCGACCCACAGGCCATTCGGATTGGTGTTGCTCTTCGCCTAGCCGCCCCCATACTCACCGAACATAGGTGTATTTGCGGCAGGGCGACGGCTGACCAATTCGGACTTCATGGTCTAGTGTGTCACACATCAGAAGGGAAGTATGCTAGACATGAGGAGGTCAATGACATCATAAAGAGAAGCCTGCCACAGCCCGTTGCCCAGCTCAACGGGAACCCCAAGTGCAGAGGTCTGATGGAAGTCAAAAGCGTCCTGATGGAGCC
>WNWK01054988.1:7500-11394 GCA_009830355.1 Cherax destructor
GAGCGAGTGATATAGTGCAAAGAGAGCTGATTGAGGCACATAGTAGCGTATCTTAGATAATAAGAACATAAGAACATAAGAAAGGAGGAACACTGCAGCAGGCCTGTTGGCCCATACTAGGCAGGTCCTTCACAATCCATCCCACTAACAGAATATTTGCTCAACCCAATTTTCAAAGCTACCCAAGAAATAAGCTTTGACAATTCTACCCACTCATGCGCGAGTCCCACTCAAATCCAACCCCTCTCACTCATGAATTTATCCAACCTAAATTTGAAACTACCCAAGGTCCTAGCTTCAATAACCCTACTAGGCAGACTGTTCCACTCATCAACTACCCTATTTCCAAACCAATACTTTCCTATATCCTTTCTAAATCTAAACTTATCTAACTGTCTTAGAGATTTTCTTGGAAATTTGTTGTATGTGTGTTTGGAATTTGAGGCTACTGTCAATGTGGATTCCTAGGAATTTTCCCTCTTTGATTCTTGTGATGGGTGAACCGTTGAGTATTATGTTAAGTGGAAAATTTGTAACTTTGTTTCCAAACTGTATAAAGTAGGTCTTGTCAGTATTTAGAGTAAGTTTATTAGACGTCATCCATGTCGATATTTTCTGTAATTCTGCATTAACAGTATTGGCAAGTATGACTGGATTTGGGTGAGAGAAGACATATGGTGTGTCCGCAAATAATATGGGTTTGAGTAGTTGTGATGCATTAGGTAGGTCATTGATGTAAATGAGGAATAGGAGTGGACCCAATACACTTCCTTGAGGGACTCTGACTGTAATTTGCTGTGTGGAAGAGTTCGCTCCATTTGTGTACACGTATTGGCTTGTTACTGAGGTATGACTTTATGTAGTTGAGTGGGTGCCCTCTTATACCATAGTGTGCTAGTTTTGTAAGCAGTAAATCATGATCGACTGTATCAAAAGCTTTGCGTAGATCAATGAAGATTCCCAGTGGAACTTCTTTCTTCTCAAGTGCGGTATATATTAACTCTAGCATGTGTATAATGGCATCATTTGTGCTTTTGTTGGTCCTGAATCCAAACTGACTGGGGTTGAGTACGTTGTGTGAGATGAGGTAGGAATAGATCTGTCTATGAATTAATTTTTCAAAGATTTTAGAGAGCAGTGGTAAATTGGATATTGGTCTATAATTATTCAAGTTTGTTTGATCACGTCCTCTATGGATCGGGGTGACCCTTGCTATTTTGAGAATTGATGGGAATGTGGAGATTTAAATGGATTTATTGAATAGTGTTGCAATAATTGGTGACAGTACCTGTGAAGTTTTTTTGTATATAAAAGGTGGTAAGCTATTTAAGTCTCCTGCCTTGTTTTTGAGGGTGTTGATTATGAGCGAGACTTCTATTGGTTTGGTAGGAGCTAGGAATAGCGTATTAGGGTAGGCGTTGGTGAGGTAGTCTGTTGGACGTATGTTCGAGCTTGGGATTTTACTTGCTAGATTCTTTCCTATGGTGGAGAAGAAAACATTAAGTCTGTTTGCTGTCTCAGTTGGAGAGAGTAGGGGTTCGTCTGTTTTTGATAATTTGATGGTATTGTTCTTGGATATCTTTTTATTTCCTAGAATTGCTGATAGGGTTTTCCAGGTCTTTTTCATATCACCTCTATTTTTTCATAGTAGTTGTCTTGCCTATTTTGATATAACATAAGAACATAAGAAAGGAGGAACACTGCAGCAGGCCTGTTGGCCCATACTAGGCAGGTCCTTTACAATCCGTCCCACTAACAGAATATTTGCTCAACCCAATTTTCAATGCTACCCAAGAAATAAGCTTTGACAATTCTACCCACTCATGCGCGAGTCAAATATAAATATATATATATATATATATATATATATATATATATATATATATATATATATATATATATATATATATATATATATATATATATATATATATATATATTATTTTATTAACACATCGGCCGATTCCCACCAAGGCAGGGTGGCCCGAAAAAGAAAAACTTTCATCATCATTCACTCCATCACTGTCTTGCCAGAGGGGTGCTTTACATTACAGTTATAAAACTGCAACATTAACACCCCTCCTTCAGAGTGCAGACACTGTACTTCCCATCTCCAGGACTCAAATCCGGCCTGCCGGTTTCCTGAATCCCTTCATAAATGTTACTTTGCTCACACTCCAACAGCACGTCAAGTATTAAAACCATTTGTCTCCATTCACTCCTATCAAATACGCTCACGCATGCTTGCTGGAAGTCCAAGCCCCTCGCACACAAAACATCCTTTACCCCCTCCCTCCAACATAAGAAACATAAGAAACATAAGAAAGGAGGAACACTGCAGCAGGCCTGTTGGCCCATACTAGGCAGGTCCTTCACAATCCATCCCACTAACAGAATATTTGCTCAACCCAATTTTCAAAGCTACCCAAGAAATAAGCTTGACAATTCTACCCACTCATGCGCGAGTCCCACTCAAATCCAACCCTCTCACTCATGAATTTATCCAACCTAAATTTGAAACTACCCAAGGTCCTAGCTTCAATAACCCTACTAGGCAGACTGTTCCACTCATCAACTACCCTATTTCCAAACCAATACTTTCCTATATCCTTTCTAAATCTAAACTTATCTAACTTGAATCCATTATTGCGGGTTCTCTCTTGAGAGATATCCTCAAGACCTTATTTATATCCCCTTTGTTAATACCCATTTTCCACTTGTATACCTCGATCATGTCTCCCTCATTCTACGTCTTACAAGTGAATGTAATTTTAGGGTCTTCAATCTTTCTTCGTAAGGAAGATTTCTAATGCTATGTATTAATTTAGTCATTCTACGCTGAATGTTTTCTAACGAATTTATGTCCATTCTGTAATATGGAGACCAGAACTGAGCTGCGTAATCTAGGTGAGGCCTTACTAATGATGTATAAAGCTGTAATATAACCTCTGGACTTCTGTTGCTAACACTTCTTGATATAAATCCCAGTAATCTATTTGCCTTATTACGTACGCTTAGGCATTGCTGTCTTGGTTTAAGGTTGCTGCTTACCATCACCCCCAAGTCCTTCTCGCAATCTGTATGGCTAAGTTCTACGTTATTTAACTTATAAGTGCTTGGGTTATGGACACTCCCGAGCTTCAGAACCTTGCATTTATCTACATTGAACTGCATCTGCCACTTTTCTGACCACGAATTAAGTTTGTCTAAATCTTCCTGAAGTTCTATGACATCTATGTTTGAATCAATTATCCTACCTATCTTCGTGTCGTCGGCGAATTTGCTCATATCACTAGTAATTCCCTCATCAAGGTCATTGATATATATTATAAATAACAATGGGCCTAAGACTGATCCCTGTGGAACACCACTTGTTACAAGTCCCCATTCGGATTTAACCCCATTTATGCACACTCTCTGCTTCCTAGGCCGACCCCTACCCCGCCTTCCCTCCACTACAGATTTATACACTCTCGAAGTCATTCTGTCTCGTTCCATTCTCTCTACATGTCCGAACCACCTCAACAACCCCTCCTCAGCTCTCTGGATAATAGTTTTGGTAATCCCGAACCTCCTCCTAATTTCCAAACTCCGAATTCTCTGCATTATATTCACACCACACATTGACCTCAGACATGACATCTCCACTGCCTCCAGCCTTCTCCTCGTTGCAACATTCATCACCCATGCTTCACACCCATATAAAAGTGTTGGTATAACTATACTCTCAAACATTCCCCTCTTTAGTTCCATGGACAAAGTTCTTTGTCTCCACAGACTCCGCAGCAGGCCTGTTGGCCCATACTAGGCAGGTCCTTCACATTCCATCCCACTAACAAAATATTTGTTCAACCTAATTTTCAATGCTACCCAAGAAATAAGCAGCAGGCCTGT
>WNWK01054989.1:0-11393 GCA_009830355.1 Cherax destructor
TACAGTGGACCCCCGAGTTTCAGTCACCTCAGAAATCGAACAATTATGTAAGTTTAATATTGTATGTGTATTTTTGGGGGTCTGAAAGGACTAATCTAATTTACATTTTTCCTTAAGGGAACAAATTTGTTCGGTAATGGCACTTGAACAGCCTTCTGGAATGAATTATGACCGAAACTCGGGGGTCCACTGTATATTTATAATTGTTTTGTGTATGTAAAAGTACAGTGGACCCCCGAGTATTGTAATTAATCTGTTCCAGGAGCTATTACTTAACACGAAGTTTACGAAATTCGAACCATTATTTCCCATAAGAAATAATGTAAATACAATTAATCCGTTCCCCAAAAAAATATTCATGCAAAATAATTAAAAACAATATATATGTATGTATGTGTGTGTGTGTGTGTGTGTGTGTGTGTGTGTGTGTGTGTGTTGTAGTATTATATATATATATATATATATATATATATATATATATATATATATATATATATATATTATATATATGTATATATGTAGTAGTATTGTATGTATGTATGTATGTATGTATGTATGTATGTATATATGTGTGTATGTATGTATGTATGTATGTATGTATATGTATAGTATATATATATATATATATATATATATATATATATATATATATATATATATTATATGTATATATATATATATATATATATATATATATATATATATATATATATATATATATATATATATATATATATATATATATATATATATATATATATATATATATATATATATATATATATATATATATATATATATATATATTATATATATATATATATATATATATATATATATATATATATATATATATATATATATATATATATATATATATATATATATATATATATATATATATATATATATATTTACTTACCTTTATTGAAGAGTTGCAGGCATCTGGAAGGTAGAGTTGCTGACAGGGGCAGGGTGTTAGTGGTTGGAAGGAAATCCCCCTCCAAAAGGACTTCAGGTAACAAGTCCCTCTCTGGGGTTACTTCCCTTCTTGGTCTTTTAATGGCACTAGGACCAGATTGAGAGTCACTAGACCCCTGCCTGGTAAAGTAACTGTCCACAGTCCTCTGTTTCTGGCGACTCTTCAACACTTTCCTGAAGTGCGACATGGCTCTGTCACTGAAGTGGCTGCACAGAAGGCTCATTTCAGCTTGCTCAGGGTGGTGTCTTTCAACAAATGTCTGCAACTCATTCCACTTTGTACACATCTCCTTAAGCACTGAAGAAGGCACCTCCTTCTGTCTCTCACCCTCCTCCTTTGAAGCAATAACCTCAGCTGTGGTCTGTTGCTGTTCCAGATGAAGCTCTTGCAGCTCTTCAGTTGTTAGCTCTACCCTGTGCTCCTCCACCAACTCTTCCACATCCTCACCACTCACCTCTAACCCCAGGCTGTTCCCCAATGCCACAATATCTTCCACAACAGGCACAGGGTCGTCAGGGTCAGCCTCAAATCCTTCAAAATCCCTCTGTTGGACACAACCTGGCCACAATGGTCTCCAAGCAGAGTTCAAAGTCCTGGAAGTCACTCCCTCCCAAGCCTTACCTATAAGGTGTATGCAATGCACAATATTGAAGTGATCTTTCCAGAACTCTCTTAGGGACAATGCAGTGTCTGAGGTCACATCAAAGCACTTCTGAAACACTGCTTTGGTGTACAGTTTCTTGAAGTTGGAAATGACCTGCTGGTCCATGGGCTGGATGAGAGGAGTGGTGTTAGGAGGCAAGAACTTCACTCTGATGAAATTAAACTTGTCAGACAAACACTCTTGCAAGTTGTGAGGGTGAGCAGGAGCATTGTCCAGTACCAGGAGGCACTTGAGTTGCAATTTCTTTTCCAAGAGGTATTTCTTCACACTAGGGCCAAACACTCCAGTCACCCATTCCTTGAAAATCTCCGTAGTGACCCATGCCTTGGTGTTAGCCTTCCAATGCACACACAAATTATTCTTGTCAACACTGTGATTCCTGAAGGGTCTGGGATTTTCTGCATGATACACCAGTAAAGGCTTCACTTTAAAATCACCACTGGCATTGGCACACATCATAAGAGTTAGCCTGTCTTTCATAGGCTTGTGTCCTGGCTGTGCCTTTTCCTCCTGAGTAATGAAGGTCCTGTTGGGCATATTCTTCCAAAACAGGCCTGTTTCATCACAGTTAAACACTTGTTGGGGGAGGAATTGTTCAGCCTCTACGAACCCCTGGAATTCATGCACAAACTTTTCAGCTGCACGTTTGTCTGAGCTGGCTGCCTCACCATGCCTCACAACACTGTATGCCACTACGTTTCTTAAACCTGTCAAACCAGCCTTTGCTGGCTTTAAAATCACTCGCCTCACCACTGGTTCCAGGTATTGTCTTGACAAGATCTGCGTGCAACTTCCTTGCCTTTTCACAAATTATCGCCATGGAAATACTATCACCCGCTCTCTGTTTTTCATTGATCCACACCAACAACTTCTCAACCTCATCCACTGTTTTTGATCTATTTTTCGTTAACATATCAACCCCTTTTGCAACATTAGCTTCCTTGATCTCATTTCTCTTTGCTAGGATAGAGCTGATAGTAGATGGGGTTTTCTTGTACATCCTGGCAAGCTCACTCAGACGTACGCCACTCTCATATTTTTCTATAATCTCTTTCTTCAGTTCGATGGTGTTCCTCACTTTCTTTACCACAGGGGTGCCACTAGGAAGCTTCTTTGGACCCATGGTGACTTATTTCACAGTGACAATCACTAAACCACCAAAAAAGACACCAAATGTATTGTGAATGTTTGAAAGAGCGCGCTAGGTAATGTTCTCTCAATGGTAAACAACGCTTCACTGGCGGCGTCTTGCGTCCTGCGCAGGCGCGGAGCAGGCGGACAGGTCTAATACGTTACGAAACACGAGCCAGTTTACGATTCTCGAAATCGAAAAAAGCTTATGAAATACGATGTTTACGAAATAAGAACCTTACGAAACTCGGGGGTCCACTGTACAGTGGTACCTCTACTTACGAGGAGCTCCCAACTCGAACAATTATGTAAGTGTATTTTTGTAGGTGCTTTTGTAAGTGTATTTTTGGGGGTCTGAAATGGATTAACCTAATTTTCATTATTTCTTATGGGAAAAAATTCCTTCAGTATCGGCACATGAATAGCCGACTGGAATGAATTTTGCTCGTAAGTAGAGGTACCACTGTATAGTTAATTTTTACAAAATTAATTTTTTGTGAATATTTTTGGGTGTCTGGAACGGATTAATTGTATTTACATTATTCCTTATGGGAAATAAGGGTTTGACTTTCGAACAGTTCAAGTTAAGGTCTAGCTCCTGGAACGGATTATGACTGAACCTCGAGGGTCCACTGTATCAGGCAAAGAATATTTTCCAGGAAAGTGATGCCCAAGTTCCACACCAAGAAAGACTTCACTTATGACTTGTAATAGTTTTAAATTAAACACAATGGATCTCCGGTTTTCATCCGGTTTGGAAATCGTACAATTTGAATTTTGAGCACTTTTTTCGGCGAAATTTCCCCCGGGTTTCATACATCCACTCAGAAATCATCTGTATCACACGCATCCACCCGCCCAGGATGAAGCTTCACACATGTACCAGACTCGGTCTGCTTCTGTCTCTCACTGAGTTAGCAATACTCTGCGCATTCATCTATTGTTTTTTTATTGATTGCGACTGAAATAAGCCACCATGGGGCCAAAGAAAGTTCAGAGTGCCAGCCCTTTGGTAAAGAAGGTGAGAAACACGATAGAATTCAAGAAAGAGCTTGTAGCAAAATACGAAAGTGGCTGAGGAAATTGCTTCAGAGGAGGAGGAAGAGAGAGGGGAGAATGTGCCTTCTTCAGTGATTAACCCTTTACCGGGCAGGACCATGTAGAGACGGTCCTAAACACGTGTTTTTGCACGTGTCATCCTATTCCCCCAGCGCATCTAGATTCCCATTCTCTATATCTGACCAATCACAAGCCTTCTGTGAGTCGCTCCAGCTAAGTGAGACCGGCATCTGCTCGCTTCCCATTGGTTGAGAGACCAAAATGTAAACACTTCTCGCTTGGCGTCACCCAGAGCCGGATTTTTGCTCTTCTTCCACTCATATACAGTGGACCCCCGAGTTTCGTACACCCCGGAAATCGTACAATTATGTAAGTATAATATTGTAAGTGCTTGTGGAAGTGTATTTTTGGGGGTCTGAAATAGACTAACCTACGTGACATTTTTCCTTAAGGGAGTAAATTCGTTCGGTAATGGCGCTTGAGCAGACTTCAGGAGTGAAGTTTTTACGAAACTCGGGGATCCACTGTACACTGTGATTATACTCTCTACAATGTGGGTAAGTACAGTGGTACCTCGGTTTACGATATTTTTTCGTTCCAGAATGCTGTTCAAGTGCCATTACCAAATGAATTTATCCCCATAAAAAATGATGTAAAATAGACTAGTCCTTTTAGACCCCCAAAAATACACTTACAAAAGCATTTAAAAAAATAAACTTACATAAAAGGGTGAATTTGGGGACCATCGTAAACCGAGGTACCACTGTACTAATTGTTGTGTCCAGTGTGTAAATGAATAGTTTAGGCATATTTTGAGATATATATCAGGAGTTAGATATGCATAATATGAGTGTACCATGCAATTGAAAAAATTGCAACAAAAGAGGACCGTGTGCAGACGGTCCCGCCCGTCAGGGCCACATTTCAAATTTCAGTAAATAAATATTTATATAAAAATTTCTAGTGCATATATGAATTCTGTAGTGGTCTGGGTGTGTACAGAACATTCTTATTGTCATTCCAGATCAATGAGAAATTGTTCTATGGTGAATCCTCCCAAGAGAAGTCAAAATATCTCTGCATTTTGGAGGAAAGTGACTCCAATCCAGAGCCAGATGACCTGGAATTACTTGACAGTGGTGACGAATACTTGCCACCGGATGCACAGGTGTCAAGTGAGGAGGAGGAGTAAGAAAGGCCATCCAAAAAGCCTAAATTAGCCAAGAAAAAGAAAGGTATTGCGATCGAGGAGTACCCTGATGAAGAAGATCTTCATGATGAGCTTGCTGTTCAAGCTCAGACTGTCTGGACGAAGGATGACATCACTAATGACTCTTTGCCTGTATACGAACATGAAAAGCCTACTGCAATTAAGTGTCCATTTGATTATTTTAGCAAGTTTTTTACCCCAAATATGATAGAAAGCATGACATATCAAACCAATTTGTATGCCAAGCAAAAAAACATAGATACTACTTTTGTAACAGATTGTGAAGAAATAATACATTTCATAAGTATTCTGTTGTTTATGGGTATTTCTTCATACCCATCCCTAGATGACTATTGGGCAAGTTCAACTAAGGTAATCCAGGTTGCAGAAGTCATGTCATCTAAAAGGTTTAGGTTGCTTAGGCGTACAGTTCATTTCAATGATAACACCCACAAGCATAAGGACAGATTCCACAAAATAAGGCCTCTTTACACTGCACTAACTAATGCTTGCTTGCAAGTTCCAGCTACACCCAGGCAGTCTATTGATGAAGTAATGGTTGGTTTCAAGGGTAAAACTGCTGGAAACCTCAGGCAGTACATCAAAACCAAACCAGACAAATGGGGTTTCAAACTATTTTGTCGTGCAAGTGAAGATGGAATCATACATGATATAATCATGTATGAAGGCAAAACGACTTTTGAAAACCATCCCATAAAGCTGCCAGATGAAGAAAATAAACTACCAATAAGTTCAAAGATTGTTCTGGTACTTGCAACAACTCTCAGCAAAAGAAAGACATCAGCAATCTATGCTGACAATTTCTTTTCAAGTCTACCTTTGGTCAAGGTACTAAGAGACAAGTATAACTGCAGGTACACTGGAACAGTACGTGAAAATAGATGTGGTAAACCAGAACTGATGCCTGTCAAACAAATGGAAAAGAACATAGTGCCCAGGGGCACTTTCGACTTCAAAACCAATGATAGTATCCTTGTTGTAAGGTGGAAGGACAACAAAGCTGTGACTTTAGTGACAAATGATGTGGGAGTGCAACCTGTGACTCTTATTCAAAGATATAACAAGGAATCTAAGACTAAAGACAACTTCCAGTGCCCTGCAGTCATCAAGAACTATAATGCACACATGGGAGGTATTGACAAAACTAATATGTTGGTACATATGTACAAAACCCCTATGAAATCTAAACGTTGGTACATGCGGCTGTTTGCCTATGTTATTGATCTTTCTGTTGTGAATGCATGGCTTCTTTACTGCCGGGATTGTCGGTCAATAAAAACCAAATGCATGCCACTGAAGCAATTCCGGCTTGAAGTCTCCATCACTGCAAGATCCAAAGGCCAAAAGTATGGACCCAGTAACATAAGATCAAGTCCAAGACCTTCAACAAGTACTTCCAGTGCTAACAGTGATGATGGTTTGCCAGCCTTGCAATTGCCATCTCCAGTGCAGTACCAACGTGCAGCTAGGCCTGATGACAGTGTGAGGTTGGATAAAATGCTACCTCACTGGCCAACAGTTGGAAAAATATTGTCATGCAAGTATTGCAGCACAAAGAAACATCATGTCACAACATCATTTTTCTGTTCAGTATGCAAAGTTAACCTATGCATCAAGAAGGAAAAAAATTGCTTCACAGCCTATCATTCTAGCAATTAGTCATCTATAATGATTGTTCTTACTCAGGGAATTCAGGAATATGGGACTTGAAAGTTTTATTCCTTTGTAATGTGTGCATCTTTCTTTTTGGTTCATGTTTATATTTTTTTAATACTTACAAAATGTTTGGAAACAAGTTCCATTTATGTTTTTGATATTGTCTCTTAGTATAATAAAATAGAAAAATACTTATTTGGTGTTTTATTACCAATTGCAAATTTGCAACACTCAGAATTTGACACCCTTTAACGGTCCTTGAATATTGGCAATTGCGCGAAAAGTTTTTTTTAGAATTTCAATTACAGTGGACCCCAGAGTTTCGTAAAAACTTCACTCCTGAAGCCTGCTCAAGTGCCATTACCGAACGAATTTACCCCTTAAGAAAAAATGTCACGTAGGTTAGTCTATTTCAGACCCCCAAAAATACTTTTCCACAAGCACTTACAATATTATACTTACATAAATGTACGATTTCCGGGGTTTACGAAACTCGGGGGTCCACTGTATATGGGCTCATTATCCTTACATTGAGCTACTCTATCCACTCATATGAAATACATTTCAAAATTATCATTTTCCAGGGAGTGCCCGGTAAAGGGTTAAGGACATGTGTGCAAAGTGGAGTGAGTTGCAAAGTTTTGTGGAGAATTATCACCCTAACAAAACTGTTGCAAGCCATGTCTGCAACATGTTCAATGACAATGTCTTGTCCCATTTTAGGCAAATCTTAAAGAGATGCCAGAAACAGGCCTCTCTCGACAGATTTTTTGTGTGACAGGGGTGCAGTGACTCAAGCTGGTCCTAGTGCCAGTAAAAGACAAAGAAGGGAAGTAACCCCGGATAGGGCTTTGATACCTGAAGTCCTTATGGAGGGGGATCCCCTTCCAAACAATAACCTCAACTACCTCTTCCCCTCCTCGCCTTCTTCCATATGCTAAGAAGTCTTCAATAAAGGTATGTAATGTTCATTTATCATTAAAATTAGTCATTTACATTTATTTCTCATTGTTTTCTTTACGTAAAACTATAGTTATTCTCTATAAAATGTATTTTTTGTTAATATTTTTGGGTGTCTGGAATGGATTAATTGGATTTACATTATTTCTTATGGGAAATATTACTTCAGATTTCGTCCATTTCAAATTTCGGCTGACCTTCTAGAACGAATTAAGGACGAATACCAGGGTATTACTGTAGTTGATGATTGATATAACCCATGTACATTTGATTATACAATCTTCACAACCAAAAATGATATAAACCATGTACACTTGATTATTATCCTGACAAGCAATAAATTATAACTAATTGCTTTCAATGGTGAATAATTTGACGAGAAGTTGATCATGATGCTGCAGGGTAAATGGGCATGAAATGGTCTGAAATTTTGCACAGAAGATTGTTGTGACCATACAAATAATGCCTGAAAAGTGCAGCTTGCATCTCTAAAATTTGTATTTTTTCAATACTCCCTAATGCCCTATGACTTCTGTCCAGGAAAGATTTAATTATTATTATTACAAATTGAAAAATTACCTTATTTTATTATTTATATTTACAAACTGAAAAATTACCTTATTTTTCTTCAATATTTCCAATAAAGTGAGGATGGAGAAATTACATTTGAGTTGCACTACTTTAGTGGTGTGAGAGGTCCTGCAGGTGGGACAAGATATTCTCTGAAGATTCTCAAGGCGGAGGAGACAAGGACGACAGAAGGTGTGACCACAAGGTAGGGCCACTGGCTCATGGGTCTTCAACTCATAGTCTTCTGAACACACTATACAAGTCAGTACATCTTCCATGGTCACTGCTGCTGCCTGTCAAAGATAATTCACAACAATTCTAAACAATCTGTTAATTTACAATCATGCAATTAATAACTCATCTTGTTCCGTAATATTTCTACTGTAACAAAGTAACTTGCTGTATTTTCACCATTATTCAATCACTCCATAAAACTGAAGATCAATGAATCAGTTTGAAATAAGACGTTATACTTTTAAAACTGTACCATTGTTCATTAGCTATCTTTCTTAGTGCACATATACAGCCTCTCCTCACTTAACAACGGAGTTCCGTTCCTAAGATCACGTCGTTAAATGAATTTGTCGCTAAGTGAGGAGCATACTATTATGGTAGTGGGTTTGTGTCAACTATGATATTGTTTTAATGTCACCTTTGCACCATTTATAACATTTCTGGTATATTTTTAAATGCTTATACAGTAGTGTACTGTATATTGTAATAAACAGAATAGAGGAAATTAGCTCTAATATACATTATTTAGGCATGCTTACAAATCAGAGAGCCGGTTGCAAGTCCGAGGAGTCAGTAAACAAGTACGTCACTAAGTGAGGAGAGGCTGTTATTGTAGTTAACTGCTTAAGAAATCCTACTTAATTTCCTCTATTCAGTTTATATCAGTATACAGTACACTACTGTATAAACATTTAAAATATACCAGAAATTGTATAAATGGTGCAAAGGTGACATTAAAACAATATCATAGTTGACACAAACCCACTACCATTATACAGTCAACCCCCGGTTCTCGTTATTAATCCGTTCCAGAGGCCCGTCGAACACTGATTTGGACGAACTCTGATTCTATTTTCCCCATAAGAAATAATGGAAATAAAATTAATCCGTTCCAGACATCCAAAAGTATTAAAATAAAATATTTTTTTACAACATATAGACATTCAATGTACACACAATTTTATGAGAAATAAAGAAATAATAGTACAATAACATGTCACTTACATTTATTGAAGAGTTGCTGATGTGTGGAAGATGGGAGGAGGGGAGAAGATGGAGTAGTATGCTAGTGTTTGGAAGGGAAATCCCCTTCCATTAACACTGCAGGTGGCAAGTTCTTTTCTGGGGTTACTGGCCTTTTTCTTTTAATGCCACTAGGACCAGCTTGAGAGTCACTGGACCCCTCTCTCACAAAAAATCTGTCCAGGGAGCTCTGTGTCTGGCGGTTCTTTAAAATGTCCCTAAAATGTGACAGGACATGGGTCATTAAACATGTCGCATACACGGCCTGCAACAGCTTGGTTAGGGTGATAATCATCCATAAAGCCTTGCACATCAGCCCATTTGGCACAGATCTCCCTAATCCTTGAAGAAGGCACCTTCTTCCATCTCTGTTCCACCTCCTCCCCCTCTGGACCATTTTTCTGAACTGTGGTCTGTTGTTGCTGTTGAAGCTCTTGCCGATCTTCAGTGGTTATCTCTTCATTGTGCTCCTCCACCAACTGTTCCACATCCTCGGTACAAACATCCAACCCCATGGACTTGCCCAGTTCCACAATTTCTTACACAACAGGCTCAGGCTCAGGGTTCTGAGGCTCAGCCCCAAAACTTTCAAAATCCCTCTCTAAGACACAGTCTGGCCACAATTTTCTCCAGGCAGAGTTCAAAGTCCTGGTAGTCACTCCCTCCCAAGCCTATAAGGTTTACACAATGCAGAATATGGAAATGATCTTTCCAAAAGTCTTTTAGGGTCATATTCCTGTCTACGGTCACATCAAAGCACTTTTGAAACATTGCTTTGGTGTAGAGTTTTTGAACCCTTTCGGGGTCGGTGCCGTACTAGTACACGTAAATTCTAGCGGCTTCAAATTAAGCGGGAAACAGCTGGTAGGCCTAGGCATGAGAGAATGGGTCTGTGCGGTCAGTGTGCGCAGTAGGAAAAAAAATCAGGCACCCAGTGGTGCATTGTGGGAACACCATTTCAGTACACCTTGTCCACCATGCCT
Source organism: Cherax destructor (assembly GCA_009830355.1). Lineage (NCBI taxonomy): Eukaryota > Metazoa > Arthropoda > Malacostraca > Decapoda > Parastacidae > Cherax > Cherax destructor. The sequence goes on from WNWK01054989.1 coordinate 10,494, forward strand.
CGCAGCAAGAAACACCTTACTCCTCGGCGAATTGGGACACTTTTATTCCCCAGTGACAGTTCTAATAGTGATGGGGGTGTCAGTGAAGGTGACTTTCAAGGTTTTGAGGCGGTTGTGACCGAAACTAGTGACCATAATACCGGTATAAGTGAGGAAAACCAAGACGACCTACAGCCGTCCACCTCTGGTGCTGTGGCGTCTTGTTCACGTCCAGTTGTACCAGAATGAAGGCGGAAACTCCTATTTACTCATATCCCGGACTCAGATGTGAGCAATGGTGATGATAGTGATAGTGAATATGAACTCCAAGCCCTTCGAAATAGTTCCAGTAGCTCGAGTGAAGGGGAATATTCACCAGTGAAGCGTCAGTATATACGACGGTATATGCGCTCTGGTAGTGTGCCATATGATCTTCCAAGGGTTAGGAGTACATCTCGGAGTACATCCCGTGGGCGTACAACAGGAAGTGATAGTGAAAATGAAGATGATAGTGTTGCAATTGGAATGAGAAATGTGCATGCATCTGGTAGTGGTAGTGATAGTGGTGGTGGTGCCGGGCGCGAGGCACCAGCAGTGGATCATGCTGGCACCAACGCCGCTGAGTCAGCTCAGCTACAACAAAGGCAACCCTCACCCACCCACCAACCCCCACAACCACAACCTCCACAACCCCCACAACCACCTGTAAATATCCAGTACCCACCAGCAGACCACACCTGGGATTGGCAGGAAGCTGCGAATTTTATTCCCAATCCCCATCAGTTTGATGAAAGTCACAGTGGAATACGCCCATCTTATCCACTTGGGAACAATGCCACTGAACTGGAATGTTTCCATTTATTCTTTGACGAACCCCTGATAGACATTATTATCAGGAAAGCAACAGATACTTTGATTACA
>WNWK01054990.1:0-11393 GCA_009830355.1 Cherax destructor
GTACATAGGAACAATTATTTGTAGGTTTTCTGTAAATTTTAAATTTAAAATCAATGTTACCCTTAATAATAAAAACATCTAGGAAAGGCAATGAGTTATTTACTTCAAATTCAACAGTAAAATTTATAGAATGAGCTAAGCTATTTAATTTAACAAGGAAATGGTTAATGTCTGCATTCTTAGGCATAAGGCACAAAATGTCATCAACATATCTATACCACTTAGCTCTATTGGGAAGGATTGTGTTAAGCAATCTTGTTTCGAAAAATTCCATATATAAATTACTAAGAACAAGTGAAAGAGGATTTCCCATTGCCATACCAAACTTCTGAGTGTAAAACTCATCATTAAATACAAATTTTGCATCAACAATACAAAGTTTAATAAGTTTAATGATAGTAGGAACTGGCAATGGTAAATCGTAATTAACCAGTTCTTCAGATAAGAACTTTAGTAAATCATCAACTGGAACTTTTTAAACAAGGAGGTAACATCAAAACAAACCATATTGAAATCATTTAAATCAGTCAAGGTGCTTAATTTATCAACTAAATCTAAGTTGTTTTTAACATTAAAATTAGAAATTTTTCCAACAATTGGGCTCAAAATATCAACAAGCCATTTAGAAAGTTTATAAGAAACTGAACCTATGGAGCTAATAATTGGTCTAACAGGATTACCAGGTTTGTGTGTTTTAATTAATCCATACATATAAGGTAAAGATGGATTAGTGGAAGTAAATTTTTTAATTAATTCATCTTTGCCCTTCAATAGATGCTTTATTGTTTTATTGAAATTGCTGTTAACAGTTTCTAAGGGATTCTTTCTAAGTTTAGAATAGGTTTCAAAATCATCTAGGAGGCTATTCATTTTATCTTGGTAATCGGTTTCTTTCATAATTACTATTGCATTTATTTTATCTGCTTTAGTAAGGCGCAAATTTTTATTATTCAAAAGTGAATCATAAGACTTAAAAAATCTTAAGAATTTTAATATCAAAGTTGTATTTAAAAATCTTGATACAGTAAAAGACTTGATAAAAAATTCCCCAAAATGCTGACTGGATGTGTCTATAAGATTCCTGTAAAATATGCGATAAAGTTTATTATGGTCAAACTGGTAAAGTCTTGAACTAAGATTAAAACAACATAAATATAGCATTAGAACTGGGCAAGATTCTAATGCTCTATTTATTCATGTGAGAGACTTTAACCATCCAATTGATTTTCAAAATGCTGAGAAGGTTGTATCAAGCAAGTCCATGGTTGAGAGGAATATAATAGAATCATGTTTCATTAAAAGCAGTTTTGAAAATAATATGAATATTTATTTTGGTTTATATAAATTAGATTCATTTATAATTAATAAAATTTGGGAAGAATTTAATGATAAATTGGACTAATCTTAATTCTTGGGAAGAGTTTCAGGTCCTTTCTTATGTTCCTCTTCACAGAGTCGTGAGATGTTACGCTACTGTGAGGTGTTGTCTTTGTTAGTGTGATGTGACTGTGAGGTGTATTCTGCCTCTTTATAAGCCTTCTTCCCACGTTTCCTTTTAAGTCACGAAAGCGCTTGGAATTCTTCTATTTTTTCATAGTGGTTGTTTTGCATAATATATATATATATATATATATATATATATATATATATATATATATATATATATATATATATATTATATATATATATATATATATATATATATAATATTTATATATATATATATATATATATATATATATATATATATATATATATATATATATATATATATATATATATATATATATTCAACAAGTTGTCCGTCTCCCACCGAGGCAGGGTGACCAAATATAAAGAAAATCCCCAAAAAGAAAATACTTTCATCATCATTCAACACTTTCACCACACTCATACATAATCACTGTCTTTGCAGAGGCGCTCAGATACGCCAGCTGAGAATAGTCCCTTCCCCAGCTGTCACTATCCCAAACCCTCCTTTAAAGTGCAGGCATTGTACTTCCCATTTCCAGGACTCAATTCCAACTAAATCAATTAACTGGTTTCCTGAATCCCTTCACACAAAATGTTACCCTTCTCAAACTCCAACAGCTCGTCATGTCCCAAAACCATTCGTCTCCATTCACTCCTACCTAACACGCTCACACATGCTTGTTGGAAGTCCAAGCCCCTCGCCCACAAAACCTCCTTTACCCCCTCCTTCCAACTTTTTTAGGACGACCCCTACCCCGCCTTCCTTCCCCTACAGATTTATACGCTCTCCAAGTCATTCTACTATGATCCATTCTCTCTAAATGACCAAACCACCTCAACAACCCCTCTTCAGCCCTCTGACAAATACTTTTAGTAACTCCACACCTCCTAATTTCCACATTCCGAATTTTCTGCATAATATTTACACCACACATTGCCCTTAGACAGGAAATCTCCACTGCCTCCAGCCGCCTCCTCGCTGCATCATTTGCAACCCATGCTTCACACCCACATAAGAGTGTTGGTACCACTATACTTTCGTACATTCCCTGTTTTGCCTCCATGGATAACGTTTTTTGTCTCCACAGATACCTCAACGCACCACTCACCTTTTTTCCTTCATCAGTTCTATGGGGAACCTCATCCTTCATAAACCCATCCGCTGACACGTCATCTCCCAAATATCTGAAAACATTTACTTCTTCCATAATCCCTCTCTCCAATGTGATATCCAATTTTACTTTATTTAAATCGTTTGATACCCTCATCACCATACTCTTATCTATGTTCACTTTCAACTTTCTACCTTTACACACCCTCCCAAACTCGTCCAGTAACCTTTGCAACTTTTCTTTAGAATCTCACATAAGCACAGTATCAACAGCAAAATGTAACTGTGTCAACTCCCATTTTGCATTTAATTAATTCCCCATAATTTAATCCCACCCCTCTCCACAACACCCTAGCATTTACTTCTTTTATAACCCCATCTATAAATATATTAAACAAACATGGTGACATTACACATTCTTGTCTAAGACCTACTTTTACCGGGAAGTAATCTCCCTCTCTCCTACACACCCTAACCTGAGCCTCACTATCCTCATAAAAACTCTTAATAGCCTTCAGTAACTTACTACCTATTCTATACACTTGCAACATTTGCTACATTGCTTCCCTATCCACTCTATCATATGCCTTTTCTAAATCCATAAATGCAATGAAAACTTCTCTACCTTTATCTAAATACTGTTCACATATATGCTTCACTGTAAACACTTGATCTACGCATCCCCTACCCACTCTAAAGCCTCCTTGCTCATCTGCAATCCTACTCTCTGTCTTACCTCTAATTCTTTCAATAATAACCCTGCCATACACTTTTCCTGGTATACTCAGTTAACTTATTCCCCTATAATTTTTACACTTTTTTATCCCCCTTCCCTTTATATAAAGGAACTATACATGCTCTCTGCCAATCCCTAGGTACCTTCCCCTCTTTCATACATTTATTAAACAAAAATACCAAACACTTCAACACTATATCCTCCCCTGCTTTTAACATTTCTGTCATGATCCCGTCAGTTCCACCTGCTTTACCCCCTCACGCACCTCCTCCACACTCACATCCTGCTCTTCTTCACTCCTAAACGATGTTGTACCTCCCTGGCCAGTAAGTGAAATTACCGCTTCCCTTTTTTCATCGACATTTAAAAGTTCCTCAAAATATTCCTGCCATCTACCCAATACCTCCAGCTCCCCATCTACTAACTCCCCTACTCTGTTTTTAACTGACAAATCCATTCGTTCCCTAGGCTTTCTTACCTTGTTTATCTCACTCCAATTTTTTTTCTTTTTTTCATCAAAATTTCTTAACAGAGCCTCTCCCATTCTTTCATCTGCTCTTCTTTTGCACACTCTCATCACTCTCTTCACCTTTCTTTTACTCTCTATTACTCTGCTCTTCTATTAACACTTCTGTTTTGTAAAAACCTCTCACAAGCTACCTTTTTCTCTTTCATCACACCCTTTACTTCTTCATTCCACCACTCACTCCTCTTTCCTCCTGCACCCACCCTCCTATAGCCACAAACTTCTGCCCCACATTCTAATACTGCATTTTTAAAACTATCCCAACTCTCTTCAACACCCCCCCCCCAAACTACTCATACTTGCACTAGCCCACCTTTCTGCCAAAAGTTGTTTATATCTCACCCTAACTTCCTCCTCCCTTAGTTTATACACTTTTACCTCTCTCTTACTTGTTGTTGCCATTTTCTTTTTGTCCCATCTACCTTTTACTCTAATTGTAGCTACAACTAAATAATTATCCGATATATCCGTTGCCTCTCTATAAACATGTACATCCTGAAACCTACCCATCAACCTTTTATCCACCAATACATTATCTAACAAACTACTTTCCTTACGTGCTATATCATACCTTGTATATTTATTTATCCTCTTTTTCATAAAATATGTATTACTTATTACCAAAGCTCTTTCTACACATAGCTCAATTAATGGTTCCCCATTTACATTTACCCCTGGCACCCCAAATTTACCTACTACTCCCTCTATATATATAAATATATATATATATATATATATATATATATATATATATATATATATATATATATATATATATATATATATATATATATATATATATATATATTTTTTTTTTTCGGGCCAGGGTGGCCCGAAAAGAAAAACTTTCAGCATCATTCACTCCATCACTCTCTTGCCAGAGGGTGCTTTACACTTCAGTTATAAAACTACTGTCCTGCCAGGTGACTGTGAAACAGAAACCTGAAACTGTTTTACATGATGGTAGGATTGCTGGTGTTCTTTTTCTGTCTCATAAACACGCTGGATAACAGGTATATCTAACTACTTCTACTTACACTTTAAGTCACACTACACAGGCATGCACATGCATATATATATACATAAACACATCTAGGTTTTTCTTCTTTTTCTTAATAGCTCTTGTTCTTTTTATTTTCTCTATTGTCCATGGGAAGTGGAAAAGAATCCTCCGTAAGCCATGCGTGTCGTATGAGGCGACTAAAATGCCGGGAGCAATGGGCTAGTAACCCTTCTCCTGTACACATTTAGTAAAAAGAGAAGAAAAACTTTATATATATATATATATATATATATATATATATATATATATATATATATATATATATATATATATATATATATATATATATATATATATATATATATATATATATATATATATATATATATATATTGTCTTGCTTGGAGCACCTCTGGGAAGCGATGCCATTGACACAATTCTCAGGAAGAAACTGGAAGAATTGAGGAGAATGGAACAACGAATAGGTAATCTTGACACCCATGATGCCTTGTACCTTCTCACAAAATGCTTGAGTCTGCCCAGGTTGACAAATTTCCTAAGATGTGCTCCTACATGTGATAACCCTATACTGCAGGAATATGACAGTATCCTGAGGCAGATCTTTACTAAAGTACTTAACCTTACTTTAGAAGATGGGCAGTGGGACCAAGCTACACTCCCAGTCAGACTAGGAGGCATTGGTGTCCGCAAGTCATCTCAGATTGCTCTACCTGCTTTCCTGTCTTCATGCATTGCATTGTAGCAGCAATTCTCCCTGAACATCTTAGGGACAAGATTGGAAGCCATGACCAAAAGTTCACTGATGGAGCCAGGATCTGGGATAATCTAACAGGCTCTGAAACCAGGCCTGCTTCCCCCAACAACTACAAACAGTCGCACTGGGATGTCCCAATAGTAGAAAATATAGCCTCAGCAATGCTTCAGAGTGTGTCAGGGAAGGATAGAGCCCGCCTCCTTGCAGTGAGAGCTCCTCATGCAGGGGACTTTCTTTTGGCTGTTCCCAACTTCAGCCTTGACACACGCCTCGACCCACAGACCATCCGCATTGGTGTTGCCCTTCGACGTGCCGCCCCTATTCTCGCCGAACACAGGTGTATTTGTGGTAGTGAAGCAGCAGACCGATTCGGGTACCATGGGCTTGTGTGTCGTAAATCCGAGGGAAAGATTTCAAGACATGAAGAGGTTAATAACATTATCAAGAGGAGCCTCACAACAGCCGGATGTCCAGCAGTAAGGGAGCCACCCCAACTATGCAGATCTGATGGCAGCCAAAAGCGTCCAGATGGTATCACCCTTCAAGCCTGGACAGACGGCAAGCAGGTGGTGTGGGACTAAACATGTGCATGATACCTATCACCATGATACCTATCTCCAATACACCAGGAAGGAAGGAGGATCACCTGCCACCTTCAGGGAGTACCAGAAGTCGAGAAAATATGGAGAACTTGCCCATCATTATATGTTTGTTCCCATAGGCTCGGAGACCCTTGGCTCATGGGGAAAGAGTGCATCTAAGTTCCTCAAGGAGCTGGGCAAAAGACTCAACAGGGTAACTAAGGATCCTAGGGCAGCTAGTTTTCTGTTCCAGCGACTCAGCACTGCTGTTCAGAGGGGTAATGCATGCTGTATTTTGGGCACGCGCCCCAGCTCTGAGGAGCTGGATGAGATTTTCGCATTATAATCAGGGATAAACATGTAACAATATGTAATAGACATGTCTCTCTCACACCTCGTGTACTGTATATATGTATATATATATATATATATATATATATATATATATATATATATATATATATATATATATATATATATATATATATATATATATATATATATATATATAATGTCGTTCCGAATAGATAAAATTGGTCAATTATCAAGAACTCATTTAAAATTAAGTCTTTCTAAAATTTTATTTTATTCGTTTAATGGCAATTGGGAATATTTTGTCTTATCATAGAACAATAAACCATCCACTTACTTATATTCATTTCTTCACTTGATAAATCATTCGATTTTTCTAAGTTACTAAAGGTTTTTCAATTTTCACATTATTGATTTTTTTAGAAGTTGCAAAATTTAGACCATAACCTAAAGCACTGGTTTTATTTTTATTTAATGTTTAATTTGATAAGTTTATTATAAAATTGTTATTAGCATGTTTTGTCCAATCACTGTTCACAACCGGAGTAAAGAACCATCAGAGGCAACGTTAGTTTATTTGGGTTCTTGGTACAGAGGCAGACTTCCTGGGTGACGTCAGGCAGACATCCTGGGTGACGTTGGGCAGACGTCGCGAGGTGAAGTAGGGCAGATGTCATGGGTGACGTCGCAAGGTGACGTCAGGCACACGTCCTGGTTGACGTCGCGAGGTGACGTCCTAGAGTGACGTCGGGTAACGGTGACGTCAGGCAGACTTCTAGGGTGACATCAGGGCAGACGTCGTGTGGTGATGTCGTGGGGTGACATAGTGAGCTGACATCAGGCAATGATGTCAGGCAGCAGACAACAGCATGTGTCTTTCGACATCTGCCTTGTTAAGCTAAGTAGCTTGCTGCACATGGCCTTATCCACACTTGGCTTCAAGTGACCTCAGGCACTTGGATACACATCTCTGGCAAAGAATTCACACTGAATTCATCAAAACAGCAGAGAGGGAGTGAGAGCGTACCGGCGGTGTAAGGTGAGCGAGGGTGATGCATGGTGAGGGAGGATCTGGCCGCTTCCTCGGTACCCAATGGAAAAATAAACACATAAGCAGTATAATGTGATCCTTTATTGACAACGTTTCGCCCATGAAGTGGGTTTTATCGAGTCACAGACAGATCTACCTGGAAAAAGAGTAACATGAGTATTTATAAGATTTAGTCAGGTGGAGAATGCTGCATGTGACAGTCTTCAAAGTAGTGTGATAGTTAAAAACATTGTGTGACTTAAAGGACCTGCAGTGTACCATTCTTGAGTTCTAGGTGGGATAGCGATGAAGAAGTTTCTTGGCAATAGGTTCTGCTTTGTTGTAGAAGCCGTTGTTCTGGTTGAAGTTGTTGGATATACAGATAAGTGATGATTCCAGGATTCTTCGGTATTGAGTGTTGTCTTCTCTGGCGACGAGTCTTGCAGAACAACGGCTTCTACAACATAGCTGAACCTATTGCCAAGAAACTTCTTCAACGCTATCCCACATAGAACTCAAAAATGGAAGACTGCAGGTCCTTTAAGTCACACAAGGTTTTAAACTATCACACTACCTTGAAGACTGTCACATGCAGCATTCTCCACCTGACCCAGCATTCTCCACCTGACCCAGCATTCTCCACCTGAATAATCTTATAAATACTCAGGTAGATCTGTCTGTGACTCGATAAAGCCCACTGCGTGGGCGAAACGTTGTCAATAAAGGATCACATTATACTGCTTATGTGTTTATTTTTCCATTGTGTCGGTATTTTATACCATTTATTTCCTCCGTACCCACTTGGAGAATCAGCCACACCGGACGCAGAGTACCACACAAACTCACCTCTGACTTGCTGAAATAGCCGTGCTGAGCTGAACAACAGCAGAAACATACAGGGGACGAACACGTGACTAAAGAACAGGGTGGGATGCTGTGAAGACCCAGGTGATGCCACAAAGATTTCTCGAGGAAAATTCAGCAAATTTTGGCCTGGATCATGCTGATCCTGTGTCTGAATAATGAAACATGCAGACACGACTTCAGAAAAACTCGTAAAGAGATGGATGCTTCTTGTATGGGGCGATGAAATGGAGACACCTTCGTCTTCCTTACTCTCTGTGGGCAACACTCTTGCTGCGACCACCGCTTCCACCATTTATCGCCGAAGAATTGTGTGTTGATCTAGCCGGGAATCATTGATAAGGCATCAGAAGCTATGTTAGTTTATTTGGGTTTTTAGTACACAGGCAATGTGTGCCCAGGTGCAGAGGGCCATGCCCAGGAGAGAGTGACGGAGTAGACCTTGATGACTGAGTGAGCTCGGCTATTTGAATGTATAAGACAGGGTAAACGTGGTGCGGGCTGAGCTGGGTAGGCATATTGGTGGCAGTACCAGTATGGCGCGAAATATGAACCCAGCTGGGCATACAAACGCCCAATGTTTCTACCCTTGCCATGAATCGAACCTGAACTTTGCCGCGTGAAGCGAAAGCTTTAGCCACCTGGCCATGGGGCCACCAGGCCCCATACTCAAATTCAATCATACATACTGATCTATCGTAAGAGTACAGCGAACTGTAGTGAGTGGCTCTTCACTCTCATTATCATTCTGCTGAAAATATACACTTTGTACATACTATAAATATGCTGGTGAATGGAACGTACAGGTACTATAAAACTACCCTCCTGTGTTTGCCTTACCTTTATCTGCCCAAGTACTGTTCTTTGTGTGGAGAAGTGGTTTACAGTCAGATACAATAACACTTTCAATGCATCTGTGTTAGCTTGTCCGGGATCATTTTGATTGCTACATTGCTTTGCGCTGTCCTGCTACATTATCCTATCCTACTATATTGCTAATTACAGCTGAGTGATGCTTGTTAATGATGCTAGCTGGGTAATGTTTCCAGTGTTTGTTAGGCATTTGGTAACACGATATTCTTTGCAATCCTTGCCTAGACTATCTTTACAGCCCTGCTGGTGTTTTTCTCGTTTAATTAACACTGAATATAAACGTACCTTAACTGCTGCACAGCATTGTAAGCTAATATATGACAAGCTAAGGGTTGGAGTCATCCAGTATGGAGTCTCAGTGTGGTATGTCAGCTACTGAGGAAGTTCGTGTTAGTCTTCATTCCCAACTCTGTTTCTTTGCTCGCAATGGTGCTGAGCTTACTCGTGAAACTCTTCCTGATACCCTGCCAGTCGCAGAAGCAATTGGTGGACCTGGTTTATCTCAGAATAAGTCTGTTTCATTGACTCTTAAACAGTCGAGAGAACAGCGTGCGTTTGCGAAGTTGCTAAAGTCTGTGCCCTAGGAACTTCGTTTTTCAGAGTCGGATATTGATTTTTTTCGAATCTTTCGAAAATCATGATCGACCTCTTCAGTAACCAATCGAACACTGAGTAGAATTTGTTCACACAGCATTGTATGATAAAGTACAGGAGTTCACTTCTAACCTGGGCGATAATGACATCTCTTATTAAAGCACTATGATGACGACAGTATTCAGTGCATATCAGTTTCCCTGGCAAATACCGGCGAGAATTTAAGTTGAATAGGCTCCAGTCAAAAGCTTTCATGAAGTGATTTAAAGCCGCTGACATTTCAAAATTTAGCGACTTAGTGCAATTATTTTTTCTCTCGATAACTTTCTCAAGTCAGTTGGTCAGGAGGTGACGATCTTCCTGGAGGATCATACGTTGACTACAGCTCTGGAGGCAGCTAAGTTGGCAGACACTTTTAAAGCTAACTGGTACCTGAGTGAGAAAGCTTTCAAACCTTTTTCCCACCAGCATTGTAGAAATAAAGAATATCGGGGAAAGAGCTCTGCAGGTGTCATGAAGACGAAAGTTGCGAGTGAGCCTTGACACAACTTTAAAGACCAGGAAGGTACTCATCAAGACGAGATTCACGAGTCTGTGTCCTGCCACTATTTTCTGGCCATATTTTATCAGACTGTCTGAAAGTTCAAAAACGGTCTTGCACAGGCGCTGTCGGGTAAGAACATAAGAAAGCAGGAACACTGCAGCAGGCCTATTGAACAATACGAGGCAGGTCCATCACTCCCCGGCTTACACCCACCCACACCCACTCATGTATTTATCTAACCTATTTTTAAAACTACACAACGTCTTAGATTCTATGACGGTACTCGGGAGTTTGCTCCACTCATCCACAACTCTATTATCAAACCAGTGCTTTCCTATATCCTTCCTGAATCTGAACTTTTCAAACTTGAAGCCATTGCTGCGAGTCCTGTATTGGCAGGATATTTACAGAACGTTTTTTACATTCCCTTTATATATTTCTGCTTTCCATTTATACACCTCAATCATATCTCCCCTAATTCTACGCCTTTCTAGAGAGTGCAGATTCAGGGCCCTCAGTCTATCCTCATAGGAAAGATTTCTGATACATGGGATCAACTTTGTCATCCTCCTCTGTACGTTTTCCAGTGCATTTATATCCAGAGCCTTGACACAACTTTTAAAAACCAGGAAGGTACTCATCAAGACGAGATTCACGAGTCTGTGTCCTGCCACTATTTTTTTGGCCATATTTTATCAGACTGTCTGAAAGTTCAAAAAAGGTCTTGCACAGGCGCTTGGGGAAGAACATAAGAAAAAGGGAAAACTGCAGCAGGCCTATTGAACAATACGAGGCAGGTCCATCACTCCCCCGGGTTAACCCCCCACACCCACTCATGTATTTATCTAACCTATTTTTAAAAATAACAACGCTTTTGATTCTATGACGGTACTCGGAGTTTTCTCCATCATCCACAACTTATTATCAAACCAGTGCTTTCCTATATCCTTCCTGAATCTGAACTTTTCAAA
>WNWK01054991.1:0-11392 GCA_009830355.1 Cherax destructor
TCTTTCAGAGTGCAGGCACTGCACTTCCCACCTCCACCTCTCCTTCAGAGTACAAACACTCTGAAGGGTGCCATTATTACAAACTTAAAAATGTATGTTTGTATCATAAACTGTACTATGTCATATTAATAATAGAGACAAATATTGCATACAGTCGGGCGCCACTTATACAGCAGGTTAGGTTATCAAACCTGAACAACATTGTTTACATTTATAAATGCATATAAATGCCAGACAACAAGTTTACACTAACTTATATTAAGTTAGTAATAGAACTAGGCATTAAAAACACAATAAAAAGTAAAATACACTAAACCCCTGGTTTACGTCATTAATTCATTCCAGAATGTTGTTCATGTGCTTTTACCAAACGAATTTGTTCCCATAAGGAATAATGTAAATTAGATTAGTCCTTTTAGACCCCCAAAAATACACTTACAAAATTACTTACAAAAATAAACTTACATAATTGTTCTAGTTTGGAGCTGTACGTAAACTGGGGGTGCACTGTACATATACAGTATAATTTATTACTTACCTTAAAATATTTGTAGTCTTATTAATGTAGGACGAGAGGTGAGTAGTACTTATTTGTAAGAAGTCAGGTGAAGGTAGCCCTGGCTCCCCGTCCCATACTTAATATACGAAATTTAATCCGTTAACTGTCCAAACATAGATCTACGTTCTTACCTCTAGCACTCCAAACGAAGATCTACATTATATTTTTCGTGCCTCCAAATTTGGTACGATTGGACTGAGATGCCTGGTCAGCATAGAATGGGTCTTAACACTTGGTGTGCGCAGTATTAAAAAAATCTGGCACCACTTAGTACCTTGTGGGAGCACTGTTCAATCGAGCGCTAGCTAGAGCAAACATCACGGCAAACACCTGGGGTTCACTGATGTTATGTAGTATTAACTCTCCCATTTTAACCCTTTCAGGGTCCAAGGCCATTTTTGGAAGGGGTGCACCAGTGTCCAAGAAAAAAAAAAAAATATTTATTTTTCTTATGAAATGGTAGATAATTTTTCTGAAGGTAATAAAGCAAAAGTACTGAAATTTGATTGAAAATTGACGAAATTATGCTCTCACGAATCTTGATGTGTCAGCGATATTTACGCATCAGCGATTTTGCCGACTTTGACTCCCATTTTAGGCCAATTACATTATTCCAGTAGACCAAATTCTTAGCTACTTCACTAGTATTACTTCTATTCTATCGATTGAGCACAAGAAATCGCCCAGTCAACTGTTTCAACTACAAAATAAAGTGATTGGAAATTGGTAATTTAGCCAATTTAACTTTAAGTTCAAAATATTCCAATTTCAAAATAGGGTGCAGAATAAACAATGCAGGCATTCCTTGCCCTAAACTAACATTTCCTCTGTTCATTAGTTATTTTTTATTCACATAATGAATTTTTATTCAAACCAAAAAATGGAAGATTTACTATTATGCAATATTGTAATAATTGTACAAATAATATCAACACATTTGTGAACATATATTAGACCCGCCAGCTGGCGCATATTAGATGTGTGAGGTCATTTGTTTACTCTTGAACATCGGCAAAAATTGAACATTTCTGCTACTTTGAGCTCAGTTTCAAGCCATTTCCATTACAAAAACTAATCAAAATAATCTCTATATCTGTAATATATTTTCCATTCTATCAAATGAGACCAAGAAATCGCAAATACATCTATAAAAAGTATACGAAAAAACACTGCAAAGTCGCTGTTTTAATCGAAAATTACGTTTTTTTTTTTTCTCTCATTATGCACTGTGTGCTGCAGGATTTGTTTTATGTGGTGCACACTTACCACATAAATGTATTCTTTCATATCTAGGCCCAAATTTACCGCTCAAAGCTTATCTGGGTAAGCTGAGCTCATGACGTAGAACTATGGTTTGGACCCAGAACTCAAAGCCGTAGAACTATGGCATGGACCCTGAAAGGGTTAAGAGGAAAGTGATGTTGACCCTGAGTTTAGTGGCTCTGAGGTGGATGTGGCCATAAGTGGTCGAGGAAATATCAAAAACCTTGATAATAAACCATGTGCAACATTTGTGCAACATCCTTTCATAATGTCTTATAACCTATGCCCTAAGTAAAGAGAAACAATTCTGGAACGTGTAATATGTGGCTGGCTGGCTGGCCAACCGGCTCACTGGCTGGCCAACCGGCTGGCTCTATCTCCGTCTGTCTGTACCTATGTCTATCTGTCTCTGTCTATCTGTTTCTGTCTATCTGTTTCTGTCTCTGACTATCACTGTCTGTATCTGTCTCTGTCTATCTCTGTCTCACAGGTACACATAAATACAATTACACAGTGTAAATTACCTACAATAACCCAAAAAATCCAGACAAAGTGCTATACTGTGCTTATAGACATAATGCATAAGCATGACTAGCAAATACGTATTTACACTTGCTCAGGAACCAGACTTGATGACGCAGTCGTGTGTAATACCTGATGGTTCACGAGTGGCTCTCTCTGAGACAGAGAGAGAGACAAGTAAGGAGACAAGCAGACAGATAAGCAGAGACAGAGATAAACAGAGAGCTAGACAGACAGACGGAGAGCCATACGGACAGAGAGTTTGACAGACAAATAAAGTGAAAACAAATAAAGCCAAGGCTGTGGACGCTCATCAAATGTCACCACTGCAGTGTCAGTAGTGGACTAACACTTGTCTTACATCATGCTTCAAGGGAACTTATTATTATATACTCCTGCATATCCAAAACATTGCTGGGACCTATAAATACATTGTCTATATTCATAGACCAAGGCAGGTGTAAATGTCCACCTGTCAGTGTTTGTGACAATTTGAGTACAATTTCAGTACCTAATATTAGTGTTAGAACAAAGATTGGCTATGAAATCCCACTATAAAGAAAGAACATATATTAAATCAAAGGTAAAATATACTATAAGAACATAAAAATCATTTAAATATAAAAACAAAAATAAAAGGCATATCGGCAACACTTCTGCAACCGGCAGGACTCAATCTTGCCATCAGGTGAACTTCCAGTGCCAACTTCACGGTCTCATATTCGGAGCGCTGGGCGAGAGAACGTATACAGTCACCCCTCCATTTTCGTGTATCTCTGTTTTCGTGTATTTCAGTTTTCATGTAGTTTTTTCGTGGAAAATTGACCTCTGTTTTCGTGTGATTCCCTCCGTTTTCGTGCTCGGTCCGGAACCTGTCCACCAGTGCCGCGCACATACAAAGGCCGTAGGCCACCACCCACGCACATTGTCACGCAGTCTAGCATTGTTTACGCTTGAGTGAACATCACCCCAGGAGTTTATACAAAACATTTATTAACAATTCATTGTTTTTGGGCCTTGATTATTGTGTGTGACTACTAAATAAGCTACCATGGGCCCAAAGAAAGCTCCTAGTGCCACTTCTTTGGTAAAGAAAGTGAGGAACACCATAGAACTGAAGAAAGAAATAATAGAAAAATATGATAGTGGTGTATGTATTGCCAAGCTCACCAGGATATACAAGAAAGCCCCAACAACCATCGGTTCCATTGTGTACAGGAGAAAAGCAATCACTGAAGCTAATGTTGCGAAAGGGGTGAATACAATAACGAAACAGAGATCCCAAACAATAGAAAATATGGAGAAATTGTTGTTGCTGTGGATAAACCAAAAACTGCTAGTGGGTGATAGTGTTGTGCAATCCATCATACGTGAAAAAGCAAGGCAGTTGCATGCTGATCTTGTCAAGAAAATGCCTGGCACCAGTGATGTTGATGTTGATGAATTTAAGGCCAGCAAAGGCTGGTTCGAAAAATTTAAGAGGCGAACTGGCATACACAGTGTTGTAAGGCATGGTGAGGGTGCCAGTTCAGATAAACAAGGGGCTGAAAAATTTGTGAGCGACTTTAAAAATATGTAGAGGCTGAAAATTTCAAACCCCAACAAGTGTTTAATTGTGACAAAACAGGCCTCTTTTGGAAGAAAATGCCAAAGAGGACCTACATCACGCAGGAGGAAAAGGCAATGCGAGGACACAAGCCTATGAAAGACAGGCTAACTCTCATGTTGTGTGGTAACGCTAGTGGGGATTTTAAAGTGAAGCCTTTACTGGTGTATCACTCTGAAAATCCCTGAGTGTTCAGGAACTATAGTGTTGACAAGAGTAAATTGTGTGTGTTTGGAAGTCTAATGCTAAGGCATGGGTCACTAGGAAATTTTCCTGGAATGGTTTAATCAAGTGTTTGGCCCCAGTGTGAAGAAATATCTATTGGAGAATAAATTGCCACTTAAGTGCCTCCTGGTAATGGACAATGCTCCTGGTCATCCTCAAGACTTGGACGACCAAATGTCTAAGGATTTCAAATTTGTAACAGTGAAGGTCTTGCCTCCTAACACCACTCCTCTCCTCCAGCCCATGGACCAGCAGGTCATTGCAAACTTCAAAAAACTGTACACCAAAGCAATGTTTCAAAGGTGTTTTGATGTGACCAATGACACTAAATTGACCCTAAAAGAGTTCTGGAAGGATCACTTCGATATCTTCCATTGCATAGGCCTTATAGATAAAGCTTGGCAGGGAGTGACTTCCAGGACGATGAACTCTGCTTGAGAAAGTTGTGGCCAGATTGTGTCCCAGAGAGGGATTTTGAAGGGTTTGGGGCTGGCCCTGAGGAGCCTGTGGAAGTTGTGGAAAGTATTGTGGCATTAGGGAATTGCATGGGGTTGGATGTGAGTGGCGAAGATGTGGAAGAGTTGGTGGAGAACCACAATGAAGATCTAACCACTGAAGAGCTGCAAGAGCTTGAGCTGCAACAACAACAAAACAGATCTGAGGAAATTGCTTCAGTGGAGGAAGAGAGATGTAAGGTGCCTTCTTCAGAGATTAAGGAGATTTGTGCAATGTGGAGTAGGGTGCATTCATTTGTGGAGGAACATCACCCTGACAAAGATGTTGCAATCCGTGCTGGCTTCTTTTACAATGACAATTCAATGTGCTATTTTAGGGACATTTTAAGGAGCCGCCAGACACAGAGCTTTCTGGAGAGATATTTAGTGCCACAGGTGTGCAGTGACTCTCAAGCTGGACCTAGTGGGATTAAAAGACAAAGAAGGGAAGTGACCCCAGATGAGGACTTGGTACCTAGAGTCCTTATGGAGGGGGATTCCCCTTCCAAAAATTAGGGTCTCTACCCTCTCCCCTCCTATCTCTCTTCCATCCAGCAACATCAGTCTTCAGTAAGGGTAAGTGTCACATTAATTTCATTCATTTGTGCATGTAAATCTATCTTTAAGGCCCCCCAAATTTTTTTTTCCAAACTTCTGAGTTTCTGGAACGGATTAATTGAATTTCCATTATTTCTTATGGGGAAAATGGTTTCAGTTTTCGTGTGTTTCAGTTTTAGTGCCTCCCTCAGGTACGGATTAAACAAGAAAACGGAGGGATGACTGTATATACGTTCGGACCGTTTACGGGTTAAAGCAGCCAAGAGAGAGAAAATACACATACAGTAAACCCCCAAGTTACGTACACCCCGGAAATCGTACAATTATGTAAGTATAATATTGTAAGTGCTTGTGGAAGTGTATTTTTGGGGGTCTGAAATAGACTAACCTAAGTGACATTATTTCTTAAGGGAGTAAATTCATTCGGTAATGACACTTGAGCAGGATTCTGGAATGAAGTTTTTATGATACTCGGGGGTCCACTGTACAGTACACTCATTATTTACCTCAAAATATGTGTAGTCTTAATGTGGTGAGAGGTGAGTAGTATTTATTTGTAAGAAGTCAGTGTAGGTAGCCGGTATGTGTAGTCTGCTGGGGCTACACCTACCGGCTACCTACACTGCGGCCTAGAGCCATATTATTACTATCGACATACCTTGTTCACTGAATTTAATAATTTCTAACAACTACCTTTAGATGCCATCATAAACGAAAGGAGAAGTAATGAATAATTCATGCCAAGAATTGTAAACAATAGTGGAGTGACTAGGCCAAATGCAGATTCATACATGTTTTCTTTGGTGCTGGATCAGAGAAAACGTAATGTTTTCACTCCGCCGGGCATATAAACATAGCATGTAACGTGTTTCTTATATAATTTTGAAGAAAATATCATAGATGGATTAATGAAAATGTCTATATTAAAATAAAAAAAGACATTTAATGTGACCAAGAGTGATTATCATTATTTTTTTTTTTTTTTTTTAACACATCGGCCGATTCCCACCAAGGCAGGGTGGCCCGAAAAAGAAAAACTTTCATCATCATTCACTCCATCACTGTCTTGCCAGAGGGGTACTTTACACTACAGTTATAAAACTGCAACACTAACACCCCTCCTTCAGAGTGTCGGCACCGTACTTCCCATCTCCAGAACTCAAGTCCGGCCTGCCGGTTTCCCTGAATCCCTTCATAAATGTTACTTTGCTCACACTCCAACAGTACGTCAAGTATTAAAAACCATATGCCTCCATTCACTCCTATCAAATACGCTCACACATGCTTGCTGGAAGTCCAAGCCCCTTGCACACAAAACTTCCTTTACCCCCTCCCTCCAACCTTTCCTAGGCCGACCCCTACCCCGCCTTCCCTCCACTACAGATTTATACACTCTCGAAGTCACTCTGTCTCGTTCCATTCTCTCTACATGTCCAAACCACCTCAACAACCCCTCCTCAGCTCTCTGAACAATCGTTTTGGTAATCCCGCACCTCCTCCTAATTTCCAAACTCCGAATTCTCTGCATTATATTCACACCACACATTGACCTCAGACATGACATCTCCACTGCCTCCAGCCTTCTCCTCGTTGCAACATTCATCACCAATGCTTCACACCCATATAAGAGCGTTGGTATAACTATACTCTCATACATTCCCTCTTTACTTCCATGGACAAGGTTCTTTGTCTCCACAGACTCCGAAGTGCTCCACTCACCCTTTTCCCCTCATCAATTCTATGATTCACCTCATCCTTCATAGACCCATCCGCCGACATGTCCACTCCCAAATATCTGAATACATTCACCTCCTCCATACTCTCTCCCTCCAATCTGATATCCAATCTTTCGTCACCTATTCTTTTTGTTATCCTCATCACCTTACTCTTTCCTATATTCACTTTCAATTTTCTTCTTTTACACACCCTACCAAATTCATCCACCAACCTCTGCAACTTCTCTTCAGAATCTCCCAAAAGCACAGTGTCATCAGCAAAAGCAACTGTGACAACTCCCACTTTGTATTTGCTTCTTTATCTTTTAGCCCAACACCTCTTGCCAAGACCTCGCATTCACTTCTCTTACAACCCCATCTATAAATATATTGAACAACCACGGTGACATCACACATCCTTGTCTAAGGCCCACTTTTACTGGGAAATAGTCCCATTCCCTCCTACACACTCTAACCTGAGCCTCACTATCCTCATAAAAACTCTTCACTGCTTTCAGCAACCTTCCTCCTATTCCATACACCTGCAACATCTGCCACATTGCCCCCCTATCTACCCTATCATACGCCTTTTCCAAATCCATAAATGCCACAAAAACATCTTTACCCTTATCCAAATACTGTTCACCTATATGTTTCACTGTAAACACTTGGTCTACACACCCCCTACCTTTCCTAAAGCCCCCTTGTTCATCTGCTATCCTGCTTTCTGTCTTACTCTTAATTCTTTCAATAATAATTCTACCATACACTTTACCAGGTACACTCAACAGACTTATTCCCCTATAATTTTTGCACTCTCTTTTGTCCCCTTTGCCTTTATACAAAGGAACAATACACGCTCTCTGCCAATCCCTAGGTACCTTACCCTCTTCCATACATTTATTAAATAATAGCACCAACCACTCTAAAACTATATCCCCACCTGCTTTTAACATTTCTATCTTTATCCCATCAATCCCAGCTGCCTTACCCCCTTTCATTCTACCCACTGCCTCACGAACTTCCCCTACACCCACAACTGGCTCTTCCACACTCCTACAAGATGTTATTCCTCCTTGCCCTACACACGAAATCACAGCTTCCCTGTCTTCATCAACATTTAACAACTCCTCAAAATATTCTCTCCATCTTCCCGATACCTCCAACTCTCCATTTAATAACTCTCCTCTCCTATTTTTAACTGTCAAATCCATTTGTTCTCTAGGCTTCCTCAACTTATTAATCTCATTCCAAAACTTTTTCTTATTTTCAACAAAATTATGTACTATTAATATTACTATAGCGTTAAGACCAGAGGGGCACTCTTAATTATTTTAATGTGTACATACATGTCAGCACAGTGTGCAAGTATATTTAGGTACAGGTACACAAGTATTATTATCATAACACATATAAAATACCATGGACCCTCGCTTATCAGCCATTCCTGTTATCAGACAACTCTCTTATAGGCTGGTTTTTCGGCTTTCGGTTATCAGCCATTTTTCGTTTATTGGCCGTATTGGGGCTTGTCAACTCGTTGGTGACACCACTTCCTCATGCGTATCACACTTAGTCTATGTCTCTCTCATTGAGTAAGGAATACTCTGTGTGTTCATCCATTCATTTTGATTCTTATTTTTTTTATTGTGACTGTGAAATAAGCCACCATGGGGCAAAAGAAAGTAAAGGGCTGAGAGGAGAGAATGTGCCTTCTTCAGTGATTCTACGATATGTATGATACTAAAGCAGCAGGAGTCAATAAAGGCTATAGCCCCAGCCAGCAATACAGTGTAGCATTAACAGTGTAGTAAGTAAATTAACCCTTTCAGGGTCCGTGCCGTAGTTCTATGGCTTTGAGTTCTGGGTCCAAACCGTTGTTCTACGCCATGAGCTCAGCTCACTCAGATAAGCTTTGAGCGGTAAATTTGGGCATAGATATGAGAGAATACATCTATGTGGTAAGTGTGCACCACATAAGTGTGCAGCACACAGTGCATAATGAGAAAAAAACTGAAACCGTAATTTTCGATTAAAACAGCGACTTTGCAGTGTTTTTTCGTATACTTTTTATAGATGTATTTGCGATTTCTTGGTCTCATTTGATAGAATGGAAGATATATTACAGAAATAGAGATAATTTTGATTGGTTTTAGTAATGGAAATGGCTTGAAACTGAGCTCAAAGTAGCAGAAATGTTCAATTATTGCCGATGTTCAAGAGTAAACAAATAACCTCACACTTCTAATACGCGCCAGCTGGTGGGTCTAATATATGTTCACAAATGTGGTGATATTATTTGTACAATTATTACAATATTGCATAACAGTAAATCATCCATTTTTTTGGTTTGAATAAAAATTCATTGTGAATAAAAAATAAAAATGGAATTCATTTGTAAAGACTGAAAACATAACTAATGAACAGAGAAAATGTTAGTTTAGGGCCAGGAATGCCTGCATTGTTTATTCTGCACCCTATTTTGAAATTGGAATATTCTGAACTTTGAGTTAAATTGGCTAAATTACCAATTTCCAATCACTTTATTTTGTAATTGAAACAGTTGATTGGGCGATTTCTTGTGCTCAATCGATAGAATAAAAGTAATACTAGTGAAGTAGCTAAGAATTTGGTCGCCTGGAATAATGTAATTGGCCTAAAATGGGAGTCAAAGTCGGCAAAGTCGCCGATGCGTAAATATTGTTGACACATCAAAATTCGCGAGAGCATAATTTCATCAATTTTCAATCAAATTTCGTACATTTTGTTTTATTACCTTCAGAAAAAGATTCTCTACCATTTCATAAGAAAAAATAAGATTTTTTATTTTTTTTTAAATTCTTGGACACTGGCACACCCCTTCCAAAAATGGCCTTGGACCCTGAAAGGGTTATTAACCCTTTCAGGGTCCAAGGCCAAGAATTTTTGAAAAAAAAATTATTTTTTTCTTACAGAATTAAAGATAATTTTGTGAAGGTAATGAAACAAAAAAAAACAATTTCCGATCAGTAGTTATCAAGATATAGAGTCATGAAGTTGACCTTCAATGACCAAGTGGCGGCAACATCGCCGATTTCCGTAAAGTCTCATTTTTTTATTTTACGTTTTCGTTACTTTTTTCTTTTCTTTCCTAATATTTTTTTTCCAGTAACTTTTGTGGCCTATGAGACCAATATAATGTATAATTGTACACTCATTGTATTCAACACAATAACTGCACTAATTTGTTTATCATTATATTGCTTACAAAATTTGTTTACAAGTTTATTGTAAACAAAATAATGATGAAAATATTAGTGTGGTATTGCGTTGAATACAATGGTACCATATAGTACCATATGGTACAATGGTTCCATATGGCACAATGTATCATATGGTGAAATGTACCATATAGTACAATGTATCATATTGTGCAATGAACCATATGGTACAATGTATCATATTGTGCAATGAACCATATGGTACAGATATGGTACATATGGTACAGATACAGGGATGCCAATGGAAATAAGTCACCCTGACTTTTTTGGGTTATCCTAGGATTTCACATATGCTGTTGCATTGGGTTGGTGCAGTGTGCTGCATGCTCATGGCACCATATGGTACATTGTACCATATGGTACTATATGGTACCGTTGTATTCAACACAACCGCACTAATATTTTCCTCATTATTTTGTTTACAATAATTGTTTACAATAAAAAATAAGCAAAAATGTTGTATATTAGTAATGTTCTATTATATATTTACAAATGTACAGTGACTGGACATGTTGCTAGAGGTGGATGACGAAGCATTGTGTTGGAAACTGCTGCGTCAGTGCCTTGAGAGCCACACTCACTGCTCAGTCTGAGCTAGTGCCTCCTTGCACCAACATCACTTACTGACCATTTGGTACAGGGTACCAAATAGTGTTACTGAATCAGTAACACTACTGACAATGGTACAGGGTACCATATGGTACAGATACAGGGATCCCTATGGAAATAAGTCACCCTGAATTTTTTGGGTTATCCTAGGAGCTTTCCACATTTGCTGCTATGTATGATAATCTATGTACGTAACTGTATTTGTGTATATACCTGAATAAACTTACTCAAGCACATGTGGCATCGTAAGTAAGTTTATTCAGGTACAGTGGTACTGGTTAACGATATTTTTTTGTTCCAGAATGTTGTTCAAGTGCCATTACCAAATGAATTTATCCCCATAAGGAATAATGTAAAATAGACTAGTCCTTTTAGATCCACAAAAATACACTTACAAAAGCATTTAAAAAAAAAACTTACATAAAAGGGCGAGTTTGGGGACCATCGTTAACCGAGGTACCACTGTATACACAAATACAGTTACATACCATAGCAGCATATGTTTTGAGAACCTAGGATAACCCAAAAAAGTCACTTATTTCCAGTAGGGTCTCTGTACCTTTTACCATATGGTATAATGT
>WNWK01054992.1:2500-11392 GCA_009830355.1 Cherax destructor
GTAAGTTCAAGCAGCTTGAAGACATGGATAAAATTACATTTGACAAGTGTCTACACTTCCTGGATCGTGGTCACCAGGTTAGTAATTATTTTTTCAGTTCCGTAGAACATATACATACTGTATAGTTAGTTTAAATTGAATGTAGTTATTTAAGTTTGTTTTACATGATCTTAAAAAATTCTGAAACTAAAGGTCTTTTAATTTTGTGTTTGATACAGTAGCAAACTCTCAGTTAATCATGCATATATGGTGTTTTGAAACTGTAGATTATCCATACATATACTGTAACATTTTGAATAATAAAAAACTGCTTACTGTGTAGGGCTCACTTATTTATGGGAAAAGAAATGTGCCTGAGCACCGAAAATGTTATCTTTTGGACCTCCTTTCTTGCTCAGTGCCATTTTCCCTCTCTTGTTTTCTAGTGGAGTACAGTGGTCCCTTGACTAACGAAATTAATCCGTTCAGGAGCTAGCTCTTAACACGAAAAATTCGAATTGAAACCTTATTTCCCATAAGAAATAATGTAAATACAATTAATCTGTTCCCCAAAAATATTCACAAAATACATTTTAATTATAGGTCTACACACACAAAACAACATTATTAACACTATAAATACTACTACTAATACTAAATAATAAAAAACACATTAATAAATAACATTTACTTACCTTTATTGAAGAGAGTTGCAGGCATCTGGAAGATAGGGAGGACAACAGGGGAGGGTGTTAGTGTTTGGAAGGGAATCCCCTCCATAAGGACTTCAGGTAACAAGTCCTTATCTGGAGTTACTTCCCTTCTTTTTCTTTTAATGCCACTAGGACCAGCTTGAGAGTCATTGGATCCCTGCCTCGAGAAATGACTGTCCACAGTCCTATGTTTCTGGCGCCTGTTTAACATTTTCCTGAAGTGCAACATGGCTCTGTCACTGAACTGGTTGCACAGATGGCTCATTTCAGCTTGCTGAGGGTGAAATTGTTCAACAAAACTTAGCACATCGTTCCACTTGGAACAAATTTCCTTAATCCGTGAAGAAGGCACCTCCTTCCTCCCTCTTCCTCCTCCTGTGAAGCAATAACCTCAGCTCTGGTCTGATGCTGATCCAGTTCCAGCTCTTGCAGCTCTTCAGTTGTTAGCTCTACCCTGTGCTCCTCCACCAACTCTTCCACATCCTCACCACTCACCTCCAACCCCAGGCTGTTCCCCAATGCCACAATAGAGTCCACAACAGGCACATGGTCGTCAGGGTCAGCCTCAAATCCTTCAAAATCCCTCTTTTCAACACAATCCAGCCACACTGGTCTCCAAGCAGAGTTCAAAGTCCTGGAAGTCACTCCCTCCCAAGCATTACATATAAGGCCTATGCAATGCACGATATTGAAGTGATCTTTCCAGAACTCTCTTAGGGTCAATGCAGAGGCTGAGGTTACGTCAAAGCACCTTTGAAACATTGCTTTGGTGTACAGTTTCTTGAAGTTTGCAATGACCTGCTGGTCCATGGGCTGGATGAGAGGAGTGGTGTTAGGAGGCAAGAACTTCACTGTGATGAAATTGAAGTCTTCACACAAATAGTCTTGCAAGGTGTGAGGATGAGCAGGAGCATTGTCCAGTACCAGGAGGCACTTGAGTAGCAATTTCTTTTCCAGGAGGTATTTCTTCACACTAGGGCCAAACACTCCAGTCAACCATTCCACGAAAAAGTCCTTAGTGACCCATGCATTAGTGTTAGCCTTCCAATACACACAAATTATTCCTGTTAACATTGTGTTTCTTGAAGGCTCTGGGATTTTCTGAGTGATACACCAGTAAAGGCTTCACTTTAAGATCACCACTGACATTGGCACAAAGCATAAGAGTTAGCCTGTCTTTCATAGGCTTGTGTCCTGGCAGTGCCTTTTCCTCCTGATAATTTTCTTCCAAAACAGGCCTGTTTCATTACAATTAAACACTTGTTGGGGAGGAATTCTTCAGCCTCTACGAACCCCTGGAATTCACTCACAAACTTTTCAGCTGCACGTTTGTCTGAGCTGGCTGCCTCACCATACCTCACAACACTCTGTATGCCACTACGTTTCTTAAACCTCTCAAACCAGCCTCTGCTGGCTTTAAAATCACTCTCCTCACCACTGGTTCCAGGTATTGTCTTGACAAGATCTGCTTGCAACTTCCTTGCTTTTTCACAAATTATCGCTGTGGAAATACTATCACCTCCTATCTGTTTTTCATTGATCCACACCCCCAACAACTTCTCAACCTCATCCACTGTTTTCGATCTATTTTTCGTTAACATATCAACCCCTTTTGCAACATTAGCTTCCTTGATCTCATTTCTCTTTGCCAGGATAGTGGCGATAGTAGATGTGTTTTTCTTGTACATCCTGGCAAGCTCACTCAGACGTATGCCACTCATATTTTTCAACAATTTCTTCAGTTCAATGGTGTTCCTCACTCTCTTTACCACAGGGGTGCTACTAGGAAGCTTCTTTGGACCCATGGTGACATATTTCACAGTGACAATCACTGAACCACCAATAAACACAAAAAAAGTATTGTGATTGTTTGAAAGAGCGTGCTGGGTAATGTTCTCTCAAGTGTAAACAACGCTAGACTGGCGTCCGGTCCCCCTCACCATGCAAGCGCGGGGCAGGCGGAGAGGTCTGGTACGGCTCGCTACACGAGTTAATGCTCGCTACTTGAGAAAAATAGCGAAAAAAACACTTGTTACACGATTTTCTCGTTATATGGAATTATCGTTAGTCGAAAGTCCACTGTACAGTGGACCCCCGCCTAACGAACACCCCGGAAATCGTACAATTATGTAAGTATAATATTGTAAGTGTTTGTGGAAGTGTATTTTTGGGGATCTGAAATAGACTAACCTACTTGACATTATTTCTTAACCCTTTTACTGTTTCGGTCGTATATATACGTCTTACGAGCCACTGTTTCGGACGTATTTATACGCCTAAATTCTAGCGGCCTCAAATCAAGTGGGAGAAAGCTGAGAGAATGGGTCTGTGTGGTCAGTGTGCGCAGTATAAAAAAAATCGGGCAGCCAGTGGTGCATAGTGGGAAAGCCATTTCAGTAGTCCATGTTCAGCATGCCTAGCGGTAAGAAATAGACTCCCCGGCGAATCTGGGACTCTTCTCTTCCCTGGTGACAGCTCTAACACAGATGGAAGTGTCTCTGAAGATGAATTTCATGGTTTTGAGGAGTTTGTGACCGAAAGCAATGCCCAGGATACCAGAAGGAAAGAAAGGAAGGAAAGAAGAGATGAAAGGAAGGAAGGAAAGAAGAGATGAAAGGAAGGAAGGAAAGAAGAGATGAAAGGAAGGAAGGAAAGAAGAGATGAAAGGAAGGAAGGAAAGAAGAGATGAGAGGAAGGAAGGAAAGAAGAGATGAGAGGAAGGAAGGAAGGAAGGAAAGAAGAAAGAAAGAAAGGAAGGAGAGACGAGAGGAAGGAAGGAACAAAAGTAAGAAAGGAAGGAAGGAATGAAGGAAGAAAGGAAGCTAGGAAGGAGGTTGTGGGGAAGCAGACATGGGTCCCCTTTTGTGTTGACAGGTTGACAGCAGTGAGGGTGGTGAGTAATCGTATAATATGTCATTTTGACAGCTGCCTTACCCTGACTCAGCAAATTTAGATGTCCACACACACACACACACACAGCTTCAAGTGCTAAGGGAAGTTGATGGAAAGTGTCCAGTCATTATATATGTGTATATATATCATAGAACAATAGCAATAGGTTGGTAGGTAAGTAGGTAGGCAAGTAAGTAGGTAGGCAAGTAGGTAGGCAAGTAGGTAAGTAAGTAGGTAAGCAAGTAGGTAAGTAAGTAGGTAAGCAAGTAGGTAAGTAGGTAAGCAAGTAGGTATGTAAGTGGGTACGTAAGTAGGTAGGAAGGACTGTGGGGAAGAAGAGCAAGGGACCCCATGGGTGTTGACAGGCAGTGAGGGTGGCGAGTGATGGTATAATATGTCATTTTGACAGCAGCCGCACCCTGACTCAGCATATTTATAAGTCCACACACTCACAACAACAAGCTTCCAGAAGCTATTATCAGTTCTATGAAGTGTCCAGTGACTATATATGCGTATATATAGAAACCGGAAGGAAGGAAGGAAGGAGATTAAAAGGAAGGACGGTATGAAAGGAAGGAAGGTAGGTAGGTAGGAAGGAAGGAAGGAATGTAGGAAGGCATGTAGGAAGGAAGGAAGGAAGGAAGGCAGGAAGGAAGGCAGGCAGGAAGGAAGGTAGGAAGGAAGGAAGGAAGGAAGGAAGGAATGACACCCAGAAACAACAACCAGCTTCCAGAAGCTAATAGCAATTCTATGAAGTGTCCAGTGATTATATATGCGTATATATAGAAACCAGAAGGAAGGAAGAAAGGAAGGACGAGATGAAAGGAAGGAAGGAAGGTTAGAAGGAATGTAGGAAGGAAGGTCGGAATGATGACCCAGACACAACAACCAGCTTCCAGAAGCTTATAGCAGTTCTAGGCACGTGTCCAGTGACTGTGTGTGTATATAGAAACCAGAAGGAAGAAAGGAAGGACGAGATGAAAGGAAGGAAGGAAGGTAGGAAGGAAGGTAGGTAGGTAGGTAGGTAGGTAGGTTAGAAGGAATGTAGGAAGGAATGAATGAATGACGACCCAGACGACCATCAACCTAGGATAACTACCTAACACAACTGCCTGCTGCTACTTTGAAGAAAACTGCTCAGAAGAGATGTTTTGTCTGTGCATATACAAAAAAAACACCCACAAAAATGCAGACACACTCATTTTATGTGTGAGGAATGTAAAACACCACTGTGCATAGAACCATGTTTCAAAGAGTTCCACAAGCTGCAGAACTTCTATGAACATGTCCAGTGACTGTACATTTGTATATATATATTATAGAACAATAGTAATAAAGATTTTTTGTATTGTTGGTTTGTGTAAACAAGTTTTGTAAACAATATAAAGATACTAATGTTTATGCTATTATTGTGTTGCATACAACGAATGTATATATATACATTGCACCTTACCTTGGTCTCACAGGCCACATAAGTTACGTAAAAAAAGAAAATAGTGAAAAAAAACAAGAAATCTACGAATGGAAGTAAACAAATGTTTACCGAGTGAGTGGCATTCACCGCTGTTGCCATACACGGCTCATTTTCTGCCAACTTTACACCTCCATATCTCGGTAAATATTGATGGCAAAAATCTGTTTTTAGGATAAAAACAATCAGAAAAATAATCTTAACATTTTGATAAGAAAAAATAATTTTTTTTTTCGAATATTTCCCGACATAGAATGACAGTTTCAGAAAGGGGTCTCCGACAGTCAAAGGGTTAAGGAAGTAAATTCGTTCGGTAATGGCACTTGAGCAAGCTTCTGGAATGAATTTTGTTCGTTAGGCGGGGGTCCACTGTACCTAGTTTCTTTTAGTTGTGCAACCACATGTCAGCTGTCTTTAACAACTTGATTCTTTAAATTGAAAAACAATCAGAGGTATGGGTGTTTGTGGGAAAAGATGGAATTAAGGTATTACAGACGTTGGCAGCTAAAGATAATACAGTCATCCCTTGGTTTTCGCTTGTCCCAGTTTTCGCCGATTTTGGTTTTCGCCGACTTTTTTCAGGGAAAATTTGTCTTAGTTTTCGCCGTTTGTTTTAGTTTTTGCCGACCGTATGGGACCTGTCCACCAGTGCCGCGCACATACAAAGGCCATAGGCCCGCCACCCCTGCACATTGTCACGCAGTCTAGCATTGTTTACGCTTGAGTGAACATCACCCCAGGAGTTTATACAAAACATTTATTAACAATTCATTGTTTTTGGGCCTTGATTATTGTGTGTGACTACTAAATAAGCTACCATGGGCCCAAAGAAAGCTCCTAGTGCCACTTCTTTGGTAAAGAAAGTGAGGAACACTGTAGAAATGAAGAAAGAAATAATAGAAAAATATGATAGTGAAAGTGAGAAACACGATGGAGTTTAAGAGTGTAGCATGCATGCAGGGAAATGTAGCATGCATGCAGGGAGTGTAGCATGCATGCAGGAGTGTAGCATGCATGCAGGAGTGTAGCATGCATGCAGGGAGTGTAGCATGCATGCAGGGAGTGTAGCATGCATGCAGGAGTGTAGCATGCATGCAGGAGTAGCATGCATGCAGGAGTGTAGCATGCATGCAGGGAGTGTAGCATGCATGCAGGGGGTGTAGCATGCATGCAGGGAGTGTAGCATGCATGCAGGAGTGTAGCATGCATGCAGGGTGTAGCATGCATGCAGGAGTGTAGCATGCATGCAGGGAGTGTAGCATGCATGCAGGAGTGTAGCATGCATGCAGGGAGTGTAGCATGCATGCAGGGAGTGTAGCATGCATGGGGTCTAGCATGCATGCAGGGAGTGTAGCATGCATGCAGAGTGTAGCATGCATGCAGGGAGTGTAGCATGCATGCAGGGAGTGTAAGCATGCATGCAGGGAGTGTAGCATGCATGCAGGGAGTGTAGCATGCATGCAGGGAGTGTAGCATGCATGCAGGGAGTGTGGCATGCATGCAGGGAGTGTAGCATGCATGCAGGAGTGTAGCATGCATGCAGGAGTGCATGCATGCAGGGAGTGTAGCATGCATGCAGGGAGTGTAGCATGCATGCAGGAGTGTAGCATGCATGCAGGGGAGTGTAGCAGGCATGCAGGGAGTGTAGCAGGCATGCAGGGAGTGTAGCAGGTATGCAGGGAGTGTAACAGGTATGCGGGGAGTGTAACAGGTATGCAGGAGTGTAGCATGTATGCAGGGAGTGTAACATGTATGCAGGGAGTGTAGCATGTATGCAGGGAGTGTAGCATGTATGCAGGGAGTGTAACAGGTATGCAGGGAGTGTAACAGGTATGCAGGGAGTGTAGCAGGTATGCAGGGAGTGTAGCAGGTATGCAGGGAGTGTAGCATGTATGCAGGGAAGTGACCCCGGATAAGGACTTGGTACCTAGAGTCCTTATGGAGGGGGATTCCCTTCCAAAATTGGGTCTCTTCCCTCTTCCCTCTCTCCCATCCAGCAACATCAGTCTTCAATAAGGTAAGTGCCACATTCAGTTCATTCATTTGTGCATGTAAATCTATCTTTAAGGCCCCCAAATTTTTTTTTCCAAACTTCTGGGTTTCTGAAACGGATTAATTGAATTTCCATTATTTCTTATGGGGAAAATAGTTTTGGTGTTCGCCGATTTTGGTTTTAGCCGATCCATCTGGAACGGATTAAAACCGAAAACCGAGGGATGACTGTATTCTGATAATATTGGTTTTAAGAAATGACAGTTACCAAGGGGTAAAATATAACTTGGTTAATACCAAGCAAAGATGGATAGGGAGAAGATACAGAAGAAAAAATTTGTTAGCACGTACAATATACGTAGTACAATGTTAAAGAGTCATAGAGCTAGACACAGGATGAGTTAGCTTGGTTGCATGTGCAGAAAATTGATGCTCTTTTGATAAATGAGATGTGTTTGAAGATGGGACATGCCTGCTTTGTACCACATTCAATAGTTTAAGTTGTTCCACACTGATAGAAATAAAGGGTAGTGCAATATGTCTGAGAAAACTTGAATTGCTGCATAAAAAAAGAACACACAAAGTTTGAAGGAACAGACAGAATCTATTTGAGAAGAATTTCTAGGATGTGAAATGTTGATTTAAGGTGTTACACAGACCTTAACATTCCCCTCTCCCATTCCCCCATGTGTAAAAATCAGCTGTGGGATGACATCATTAAAGCTTCAAGACATTCGGACAGTCGGAGTCCCTCAAGGAAGTGTCCTGGGGCCACTCCTATTCCTCATTTACATAAATGACCTACCGAATGCATCACAACTACTCAAACCCATTTTATTTGCAGATGACACAACATGTCTTCTCTCACCCAAATCCAGTTATACTGGCCAACACTGTTAATGCCGAATTACAGAAAATATCAACATGGATGATGACTAACAAGGTTACTCTCAATACTGACAAGACCTACTTCATACAGTTTGGAAGCAAAGCCACAAATGTTCCACTTAACATAACGCTCAATGGTACACCCATCACAAGACTCACAGAGGGAAAATTCCTAGGAATCCACCTTGACAGTAGCCTTAAATTCCAAACACACATATAACAAATTTCCAAGAAAATCTCGAAGACAGTAGGCATATTATCAAAGATACGCTATTATGTACCACAATCAGCTCTCTTTGCACTATATCATTCACTTATCTACCCGTATCTCACCTATGGAATCTGTGCATGGGGATCAACAACATTAAATCACCTTAGACCACTCATAACACAACAAAAGGCCGCAGTCAGAATGATGATAAATTCCCACTCTAGACAGCATACTCCACCAATATTCAAAAGTCTAAAACTACTCACCGTAAAGAACATTCATACTTACTCTTGTGCCTACTACATATATAAAACTTTACACTCTAATATAAACCCTCTGCTCAAAATTCTCCTCACCAACTTTAATAGGACCCATGACCACAACACAAGACACAGATCACTTTTGATATACCCGTGTTCCCTATCAACCTATGTAAAAAATTTAATGCACATAAAGGGCCCCAGAATCTGGAATTCATTACCAGTAAATATTAAGATAATCTTGTCTGAAAATCAATTTAAGACTCAACTCAAAACCACCTACTCACCCAAAACTAAATGATCATACTATAAACTACTTTGAAAAATGCTCATTATTACTTTCCTATACGATAATCTCAATTTTTAATAATATGTTACTATATATTTATCCCTACTCACCCAAAACTAAATTTTTTTTTTTTTCAACAAGTCGGCCGTCTCCCACCGAGCAGGGTGACCCAAAAGAAAAAATCCCCAAAAAAAAAA
>WNWK01054993.1:0-11392 GCA_009830355.1 Cherax destructor
CAATATTTCAGGTACGTCTTACTACTTCTACTTACACTTAGGTCACACTACGCATGTATGTACAAGCATATATATACACACCCCTCTGGGTTTTCTTCTATTTTCTGACTAGTTCTTGTTCTTGTTTATTTCCTCTTATCTCCATGGGGAAGTGGAACAGAATTCTTCCTCCGTAAGTCATGCATGTCGTGAGAGGCGACTTAAATGCCAGGAGCAAGGGGCTAGTAACCCCTTCTCCTGTATACATTAAAAAGAGAAACTTGTTTTTCATTTTGGGCCATCCCACCTCAGTGGGATACGACTGGTGTGTTGAAAGAAGAAGATAGTATCAACACCATCAGTGTGCTGCTTCCCTATTCTATATGATAGTTCCATAGTGGGAATACCAGTGGTGTGTTACTACACTATATAATACAGTAGTTACATAATGGCAACAAAAGCTAGCATTGTTTGCCTCTTGTATTCCATCACAAAGGATGGGTCACATATGAATACAAAATACAAATAATTTATTGTTGTTTGCAGTATACAATAATGTAGTTTACGTGTAATAAAATATTGTTATGCATAAAAGAAAGCCACTAACATGTGGTGTTGGTCTGAGCTGGAAGCTTCAGTAGGGCAGTCAGGATATGGTCAAGTATTCCACAGTGTGTTTTTTAAGACATCAATGTCAGGAATGGTTCCTTCTGTATTTTGTTTTACCTTAGTGGCCATTTCATGCCATAGCAGGTTACCTAAAGAAGACAGCACACTCACCATCATTCATTCAACTGCCGTCTTTCCAGGGATATGCTATCACAAAAAGATTATCCTCCGACTTCAACATCCCCACTCATCCTTCAGAGTGTTTAGAAAACATATTTTTCTGTTGCAGGGTTTGGTTATGCTGCCAAAAATAATGTGTGACGTGCGTCAAGTGGAGTTCTGCAAAGCTCTGAGACTTACGTCATCCATTCTAGAACCTCTCTCCTTCACCGTGCCCAGAGTTAAGGTACGTTTGTGTCCTCAGTAGGTTGGTAAACAGAGTTAGTATGACAATCTTACAAACTTATACTTGCATTCAATATACACATACCTTTAATTTCCTGTGTGTTTCTTAATAGTTCCTAATCCTGTAATATTTCCTTTCCAACATAAGAGGCCTGGTCTGTGACTGGGCTGTGGCATGGCTGTGACTTGAGTGTGACTGGTTTGTAACTTGAGCCTGGCCCATGGCCGGGCTCTGGGAGTAGACTCTCGAGATTCATCATAGGGCTGTAGGGATGATAATCCTCAAAACCACTAACAGATAACCCCTCTTGCTCATCACTATGCATAGTAACAGTGCTGACATACTGTTATTATGTTGAAATTAAAAGTTAAGAAGTGTATTGTACCTCAGCACATTTCTGAATCCAGCTTCATCTTAGATATACATACTATTACTTACCTTGAATGTTTCTCATGGCAGTTGACAAAGACCCAGTTACCTATTTACTGAAGAAAAAGGAACAATACCGTGACTGGAGCAATACACAAATGAATAGTTAATGGACGAAGTCGGGCCAAAACGTCGTCATAAGTTTCTATCCCCTATGTAAGGGTTATTTGTGCACCTATTTACTGTTATGTGAATAGGTAGCAGGTGTAAAGAAATATGTGTCTTCACCCACCCCTGGATCTAACCCGGGTTCTTTGGTGGTGAGCCAAAGGTGCTGAAGTAGTCAGGATCACATCTTCAGTTCAGCTTATGTGGAAACAAGTGTAATATTTGAGGGCAACAAATGTCAATGCTCCAGCCTGGCAGGGATATTAATGCTCAGGTTTGAATTCCACTTGTCAGGTGTCAGATATAATGTTTGTAACATAATATAGAGTATACAGAGTATAAAGAATTCGATATTGTTTATTTAGATTTTAGTAAGGCTTTTGATAGAGTACCGCACCAGTGACTGTTAAAGAAAGTGGCAGCTCATGGCATTGGGGGAAAAGTGCTGTCATGGATCGAGTCATGGCTCACCAATAGGAAGCAGAGAGTGTGCATAAATGGGGTTAAATCCAGTGGGGATCTGTAACAAGTGGCGTCCACAGGATCAGTCTTAGGCCCATTGTTGTTTATAATATATATCAATGACCTTGATGAGGGAATTACTAGTGATATGAGCAAATTCGCCGATGACACGAAGATAGGTAGGATAATTGATTCTAACGTAGATGTCAGGGAACTTCAGGAGGATTTAGACAAACTCAATTCCTGGTCAGAAAAGTGGCAGATGCAGTTCAATGTAGATAAATGCAAGGTTCTGAAGCTCGGGAGTGTCCATAACCCAAGCACTTATAAGTTAAATAACGTAGAACTTAGCCATACAGATTGCGAAAAGGACTTGGGGGTTACGGTAAACAGCAACCTTAAACCAAGACAGCAATGCCTAAGCGTACGTAATAAGGCAAACAGATTACTGGGATTTGTATCAAGAAGTGTAAGCAACAGAAGTCCAGAGGTTATATTACAGCTTTATACATCGTTAGTAAGACCTCACCTAGATTACGCAGCTCAATTCTGGTCTCCATATTTCAGAATGGATATTAATTAGTTAGAAAACATTCAGCGTAGAATGACTAAATTAATACATAGCATTAGAAATCTTCCGTATGAAGAAAGATTGAAGACCCTAAAATTACATTCACTTGTAAGACGAAGAATGAGGGGAGACATGATCGAGGTATACAAGTGGAAAATGGGTATTAACAAAAGGGATATAAATAAGGTCTTGAGAATATCTCACCAAGAGAGACCCATAATGGATTCAAATTAGATAAGTTTAGATTTAGAAAGGATATAGGAAAGTATCGGTTTGGAAATAGGGTAGTTGATGAGTGGAACAGTCTGCCTAGTAGGGTTATTGAAGCTAGGACCTTGGGTAGTTTCATAAGAACATAAGAAAGGAGGAACACTGCAGCAGGCCTGTTGGCCCATACTAGGCAGGTCCTTCACAATCCATCCCACTAACAGAATATTTGCTCAACCCAATTTTTAAAGATACCCAAGAAATAAGCTTTGACAATTCTACCCACTCATGCGCGAGTCCCACTCAAATCCAACACCTCTCACTCATGAATTTATCCAACCTAAATTTGAAACTACCCAAGGTCCTAGCTTCAATAACCCTACTAGGCAGACTGTTCCACTCATCAACTACCCTATTTCCAAACCAATACTTTCCTATATCCTTTCTAAATCTAAACTTATCTAACTTGAATCCATTATTGGGGTTCTCTCTGGAGAGATATCCTCAAGACCTTATTTATATCCCCTTTGTTAATACCCATTTTCCACTTGTATACCTCGATCATGTCTCCCTCATTCTACGTCTTACAAGTGAATGTAATTTTAGGGTCTTCAATCTTTCTTCGTAAGGAAGATTTCTAATGCTATGTATTAATTTAGTCATTCTACGCTGAATGTTTTCTAACGAATTTATGTCCATTCTGTAATATGGAGACCAGAACTGAGCTGCGTAATCTAGGTGAGGCCTTACTAATGATGTATAAAGCTGTAATATAACCTCTGGACTTCTGTTGCTAACACTTTGATATAAATCCCAGTAATCTATTTGCCTTATTACGTACGCTTAGGCATTGCTGTCTTGGTTTAAGGTTGCTGCTTACCATCACCCCCAAGTCCTTCTCGCAATCTGTATGGCTAAGTTCTACGTTATTTAACTTATAAGTGCTTAGTTATGGACACTCCCGAGCTTCAGAACCTTGCATTTATCTACATTGAACTGCATCTGCCACTTTTCTGACCACGAATTAAGTTTGTCTAAATCTTCCTGAAGTTCTATGACATCTATGTTTGAATCAATTATCCTACCTATCTTCGTGTCGTCGCAATTTGCTCATATCACTAGTAATTCCTCATCAAGGTCATTGATATATATTATAAATAACAATGGGCCTAAGACTGATCCCTGTGGAACACCACTTGTTACAAGTCTCCATTCGGATTTAACCCCATTTATGCACACTCCTGCTTCCTATTGGTGAGCCATGACTCGATCCATGACAGCACTTTTCCCAATGCCATGAGCTGCCACTTTCTTTAACAGTCTCTGGTGCGGTACTCTATCAAAAGCCTTACTAAAGTCTAAATAAACAATATCGAATTCTTTATCGTGATCAACAGCCTCAAAAGCTTTACTGAAGAAGGTTAATAAATTAGATAGGCAGGAACGGCCCT
Source organism: Cherax destructor (assembly GCA_009830355.1). NCBI lineage: Eukaryota > Metazoa > Arthropoda > Malacostraca > Decapoda > Parastacidae > Cherax > Cherax destructor. The sequence continues at coordinate 4,223 of WNWK01054993.1, forward strand.
CGTGAATCCATGCTGGGTATCATTAATCAAATTATGGTTATCTAGATGGCTTCTAATAATATCAGCTATAATTGACTCTAGTAATTTGCCTACAATTGAGGTCAGGCTTATTGGGCGGTAGTTTGACGGTAGTGACTTGTCCCCTGCTTTAAAAATAGGAATTACATTAGCCATCTTCCACATATCAGACACTACACCTGTTTGAAGAGATAAATTAAAAATGTTAGATATTGGTTCACAGAGTTCCATTTTGCATTCCTTAAGAACCCTTGCAAAAGCTCATCAGGACCCGGCGATTTATTTTGTTTCAGTCGGTCCAGCTGTTTCATAATCATTTCGCTAGTGACTGTGATATTACATAATTTATCTTCTTCTGGGCCTCTGTAAAAATTAATTACTGGGATATTATTAATGTCTTCCTGTGTGAAAACCGAGAGAAAATAATTATTAAAAATAGAGCACATATCATTCTCCTTGTCAGTAAGATGCCCAAAGTTATTTTTAAGGGGACCTATCTTATCCCTAACTTTTGTTCTATAAACCTGGAAAAACTTTTGGGTTAGTTTTTGAATCCCTAGCAACTTTAATTTCATAGTCCCGTTTAGATTTTCTTATTCCTTTTTAACGTCCCTCTTAATGTCAGTATACTGATTTATAAGATGACCCTCACCTCTTTTTATGCGCCTATAAATTCCTTTCTTCTTCCCTAAAAGATATTTGAGCCTATTATTCATCCATTTTGGGTCATTTCTACTTGATCTAATTTCTTTATACGGGATAAATGTTCTTTGGGCAGCCTGTATAGTGTTAAGAAAACTGTCATATTGATACCTCTCTTCTTCACCCCAGTCCACAGTTGATAAGTGTTCTCTAAGTCCATTATAATCTGCTGTCGAAAATCTGGGACCATTACTGAATTATCCCTACTATCATACATCCATTCAATGCTAAAGGTAATTGACTTGTGGTCGCTTGAGCCGAGTTCCTCTGTAATTTCTAAATAATTAACAAGGGTTTCCTTGCTTGCCAGAACCAAGTCAAGTAGGTTATTTCCTTGTAGGTTCTGTTACAAACTGCTTCAAAAGCAATCCTGAACTACTTCTAAAAAATCGTTAGATTCTAAATTCCTGTCATGAAATTCCAATCAATCTGACTAAAGTTAAAGTCCCCTAGAATTACTACGTTATCGTGTCTTGTGGCCTTAACAATTTCCTCCCAAAGTAGTCTCCTTGTTCCCTATCTAAGTTTGGAGGACGGTAAATCACGCTAAAATCAATTTTTCACACCCTCTGAAAATTCTATCCAGACAGACTCTGTATGTGTTAATTCAGACTTTATACCCGTTTTTATGCAACAATTTAAATGATCACGGACATAGAGTGCCACCCCCACCCCTTTCCCGATACTTCTGTCTACTTGGAACAATTTAAAACCCTGAATGTGACATTCGGCAGGCAAGTCCCGATTTTTCATATTAAACCATGTCTCAGTTATTGCAAAAACATCAATATTACCCGTACTTGCAACTAATCTCAACTCGTCCATCTTATTCCTAGCACTACGACTATTGGTGTAATATATATTTAGAGACCTCCTTTATCTTTACCCTTCCTGCTCATCTCTGTTTTTCCACTATACCTATTACTGTCCTTGTCATCTAGTGTCACTAGCTTTCCACTATCCACCTTATTCTGCCTATTACTAGTTCTCCTACAACATATAATATTACTACACTGGGACTTCTGTTTTCCCCCAAAACCCATACCACTAACTATTTCTAGTTTAAAGCCCTAACAGCTCCCTCCACTGCAGTTGCCAGTGCCCCCACCCCAGACCTGGATAAGTGAACCCCATCCCTGGCATACATGTCATTTCTGCCATAGAAGAGGTCCCAGTTGTCAATGAATGTTACTGAATTTTCCTTACAGTATTTGTCCAGCCAGCAATTGACACCAATTGCCCTGGACAGCCATTCATTTCAACTCCTCTCCTTGGCAAAATACCATATGACAGGGTTCCCACCCTTCTTCCTAATTATGTCTATTGCTGACCTAAACCTGCTAGTCAGGTCCTCACTCCTACGTCTGCCAACATCGTTGCCTCCAGCACTGAGACAGATAATAGGATTGCTCCCATTACCTCTCATGATGTCGTCCAGACGGCTACCAATATCCTCCATCCCAGCCCCAGGAAAGCAAACCCTCTGTCTCCTACTCCTATCAATCAAACAGAAAGCCCTATCCATGTACCTAACCTGACTGTCCCCAACAACAACAATGTTTTTACCTTCCTTTGTGTCTTTCGTCGTGACGCTCCCAGAAGTCGACTCACATTCATCGGGTAGCACGGAGAATGGGTTCGATGTTTCCACAACATTTAGGTTGGATAAATTCATGAGTGAGAGGGGTTGGATTTGAGTGGGAATTGCACATGAGTAAATAGAATTATCAAAGCTTATTTCTTGGGTAACATTGAAGATTGGGTTGAACAAATATTCTGTTAGTGGGATGGAATGTGAAGGACCTGCCTAGTATGGGCCAACAGGCCTGCTGCAGTGTTCCTCCTTTCTTATGTTCTTACAATAAGCCTTCGACTTAATGTCTCTCTCATAATGAACTTCAGAAATGTGGGACAGAATTCACTAGGTTTATAAGAACATAAGAACATAAGAAAGGAGGAACACTGCAGCAGGCCTGTTGGCCCATACTAGGCAGGTCCTTCACAATCCGTCCCACTAACAGAACACTTGCTCAACCCAATTTTCAATGCTACCCAAGAAATAAGCTTTGACAATTCCATTCACTCAAGTGCGAGTCCCACTCAAATCCAACCCCTCTCACTCATGAATTTATCCAACCTAAATTTGAAACTACCCAAGGTCCTAGCTTCAATAACCCTACTAGGCAGACTGTTCCACTCATTAACTACCCTATTTCCAAACCAATACTTTCCTATATCCTTTCTAAATCTAAACTTATCTAACTTGAATCCATTATTGCGGGTTCTCTCTTGGAGAGATATCCTCAAGACCTTATTTATATCCCCTTTGTTAATACCCATTTTCCACTTGTATACCTCGATCATGTCTCCCCTCATTCTACGTCTTACAAGTGAATGTAATTTAAGGGTCTTCAATCTTTCTTCGTAAGGAAGATTTCTAATGCTATGAAAGTATTTTAGTGGGCCTGAAGAAGATAAATTATGTAGTATCACAGTCACTAGCGAAATGGTTATCAAACAGATAGACCGTTTGAAGCAAAATAAATCGCCAGGCCCTGATGAGCTTTTTTCAAGGGTTCTTAAGGAATGCAAAATTGAACTCTGTGAACCCTTAACTAACATTTTTAACCTATCTCTTCAAACAGGTGTAGTGTCTGATACGTGGAAGATGGCTAATGTAATTCCTATTTTTAAAGCAGGGGACAAGTCGTTACCATCAAATTACCGCCCAATAAGTCTAACTTCAATTGTAGGCAAATTATTAGAGTCGATTATAGCTGATAACATAAGAAGCCATCTCGATAGGCATAATTTGATTAATGATACTCAACATGGATTCACCAGGGGCCGTTCCTGCCTAACTAATTTATTAACTTTTTTCAGTAAGGCTTTTGAGGCAGTTGATCATGATAAAGAATTCGATATTGTTTATTTGGATTTTAGTAAGGCTTTTGATAGAGTACCACATCAGAGACTGTTACAGAAAGTGGCTGCTCACGGCATTGGAGGAAAAGTGTTTTCATGGATCGAATCATGGCTCACCAATAGGAAGCAGAGGGTGTGCATTAATGGGGTTAAATCTGAGTGGGGATCTGTAACAAGTGGCGTTCCACAGGGATCGGTTTTGGGCCCGTTGTTGTTTATAATATATATAAATGACCTTGACGAGGGAATTACTAGTAATATGAGCAAATTCGCTGATGACACGAAGATAGGTAGGATAATCGATTCAGACGTAGATGTCACGGAACTTCAGGAGGATTTAGACAAACTCAATTCCTGGTCAGAAAAATGGCAGATGCAGTTCAATGTAGATAAATGCAAAGTTCTAAAGCTCGGGAATGTTCATAACCCTAGCACCTACCAGCTTAATAATGTTGAACTCAACCGTACAGAATGCGAAAAGGATCTGGGGGTTATGGTAAGCAGCAACCTCAAACCAAGTCAGCAATGCCTAAGCGTAAAAAATAAAGCAAATAGATTACTGGGATTTATATCAAGAAGTGTAAGCAACAGAAGTCCAGCGGTTATATTACAGCTTTATACATCATTAGTAAGGCCCCACCTAGATTATGCAGCTCAGTTCTGGTCTCCATTTTACAGAATGGATATAAATTCGTTAGAAAACATTCAGCGACGAATGACAAAGTTAATTCATAGCATTAGAAATCTTCCGTATGAAGAAAGATTGAAGACCCTTAAATTACATTCACTTGTAAGACGAAGAATGAGGGGAGACATGATCGAGGTATATAAGTGGAAGATGGGTATTAATAAGGGGGATATAAATAAGGTCTTGAGGATATCTCTCCAAGAGAGAACCCGCAATAATGGATTCAAATTGGATAAGTTTAGATTTAGAAAGGATATAGGAAAATATTGGTTTGGAAATAGGGTAGTTGATGAGTGGAACAGTCTGCCTAGTAGGGTCATTGAAGCTATGACCTTGGGTAGTTTCAAATTTAGGTTGGATAAATTCATGAGTGAGAGGGGTTGGATTTGAGTGGGACTCGCACTTGAGTTAATAGAATCTTCAAAGCTTATTTCTTGGGTAGAATTGAAAATTAGGTTGGGCAATTATTCTGTTAGTGGGATGGATTGTGAAGGACCTGCCTAGTATGGGCCAACAGGCCTGCTGCAGTGTTCCTCCTTTCTTATGTTCTTTATGTTATGTATTAATTTAGTCATTCTACGCTGAATGTTTTCTAACGAATTTATGTCCATTCTGTAATATGGAGACCAAAACTGAGCTGCGTAATCTAGGTGAGGCCTTACTAATGATGTATAAAGCTGTAATATAACCTCTGGACTTCTGTTGCTAACACTTCTTGATATAAATCCCAGTAATCTATTTGCCTTATTACGTACGCTTAGGCATTGCTGTCTTGGTTTAAGGATGCTGCTTACCATCACCCCCAAGTCCTTCTCGCAATCTGTATGGCTAAGTTCTACGTTATTTAACTTATAAGTGCTTGGGTTATGGACACTCCTGAGTTTCAGAACCTTGCATTTATCTACATTGAACTGTATCTGCCACTTTTCTGACCACGAATTAAGTTTGTCTAAATCTTCCTGAAGTTCTATGACATCTATGTTTGAATCAATTATCCTACCTATCTTCATGTCGTTGGCGAATTTGCTCATATCACTAGTAATTCCCTCGTCAAGGTCATTGATGGAAAAATAAACACATAAGCAGTATAATGTGATCCTTTATTGACAACGTTTCGCCCACGCAGTGGGCTTTATCGAGTCACAGACAGATCTACCTGGAAAATGAGTAACATGACTATATATAGGGTATAGTCAGGTGGAGAATGCTGGGTCAGGTGGAGAAAGCTGCATGTGACAATCTTAAAAGTAGTGTGATAGTTAAAAACATTGTGTGACTTAAAGGACCTGCAGTGTTCCATTCTTGAGTTCTAGGTGGGATAGCGTTGAAGAAGTTTCTTGGCAATAGGTTCAGCTATGTTGTAGAAGCCGTTGTTCTGGTTGAAGTTGTTGGATATACAGATAAGTGATGATTCCAGGATTCTTCGGTATTGCGTGTTGTCTTCTCTGGCGATGAGTCTTGCGTTTCTGTAGTTGATTAAATGGTTGTATAAATTTCGGTGTTGAACACAGGCATTTCTTGAGTCGTCAGATCTGCCTGCGTACTGGTGTTCTGAAATGCGTGTTTGGAGGTCTCTGGATGTTTTGCCAACGTATAATTTGCTGCAGCCATTACAAGGGATTGTGTATACCCCTGCCGTGGATTGAAGTTTTTCCTGTCTGTTACTGGTAATGTCCTTGATGGTGGTGGATGTGGAGGTGGATACTCGGAATGAGGTCTTAGAAAAAATGTTTTTGGAAATGGAGTTGGTGGGAAGGACTATGTATCTCTTCTCAGCAGTGTCTTCTCTGGGTGTGTTGAAGATGTTTAATGCCCGTCGTCTGCAGTCTCTAATGAAGTGACGAGGATAGTGAAGTTTGGAAAAAACTTGTTCAATGAGGGAGCATTCTTCTTCAAGGAACTCACTGCTGCAGATTCTGAGTGCGCATAGGAAAAAGCCTATAATTACACCACGTTTAGTTTTGGTGTCGTGGTGAGAGTAGAAGTGGAGAAGATCGTGTTGATTGGTAGGTTTTCGATAGACTTTAAAACGAAGTTCATGGTCAGCTTTGCAGAGAAGAACATCAAGGAAAGGAAGAGTGTTGTCGACTTCTTCTTCTAGTGTAAACTGGATTGATGGCTCGACCTGGTTGAGCTTGTGTTGGAGAGCTTGAACGTTGAAGCGTCTGGGAGTTATGATGAGAATGTCGTCAACATAACGAAGCCAGGTGACCGAAGAGGGAATAATAGTGGAAAATCGCTCGGCTTCCAAATGTTCCATATATAGGTTCGCAAGGACGGCACTAAGTGGCGATCCATGGGTAGTCAAAAGTTTGCTGAAAGAGTTGGTTTTCGAAAGAGAAACATGTAAAGCCCACACATAGTTCAACAAGGTCGATGAAATCGCTTGCTGGAAGAGGAAGATCAAGCGAGTCGTCAATTTTCCTGCGCAAGAGATCGATAGCTTGTGTAGTAGGTACTTTGGTGAATAGGGATGTTACATCAAGGCTGGAGAGTTTCTTGTTTCTGATGTTGATGTTGCGAATGCGATTGAGAAGGTCACCAGAGTGTTTGAGATGTGCTGGACTGATGGTGCCCAAAAGTTTGGAGAGGTGTTTAGCGAGAATTCCTGAGATTTGGTGGGGAGCACTGCCTATTCCCGAGGATATGGGCCTCAATGGGATACCTGGTTTGTGCGTTTTTGGCAGACCGTACATTCTGGCAGGTCTGGGGTTGCTGGGAATGGTGTGTAGAAGTTTCTTTCCTAGTTCTGATTCCCTGAGTCTGCCAAAAACTCACAAACCAGGTATCCTATTGAGGCCCATATCCTGGAATAGGCAGTGCTCCCACCAAATCTC
>WNWK01054994.1:0-11391 GCA_009830355.1 Cherax destructor
AGCCCCCTTAAGGGTTTTACTATACTAATAGAAGTGTGAAACAAGATGAGAGTAAATTAATTCAATGCAGGAAGCATTGATATTTTGCTATAACAGAGACCTGGTTCAATCTGAAAATAAGAAACCCCTTCTGAATACCACATACAAGGCTAAAATTATTCCACACTGATGGGGTCAACAGGAAGGGTGGTGGGTAGTGACATCGGAAATTTTCTTGTTGTGTTAGATAAGATATAAAATTATAAGCATGGCACTGAATCAGTGTGGATAGGGAGTAAGAAATTTTAGGGCTTCGAAGGCATCTACATATGAAAATGTTGTGTAATGGGAGATTTTTTTAACAAATTGACGGAGAATTTGACATTAAATTTAGAAAAAAGCGACTTTCTTGTCATTCAGGTTTTTTTTTTAAAAAGTTTGTGACAGAACCAACTAGGGGAAATAACCTGCTTCACGGTTCTTGAAGGGGGGAATCACTAATTAAAAATTTCTTGAGGTTAATGATGAACTTGGGAAAGTGATCACAAATCACTCAGTTTTAATATACGTACTGTACCAGGGAAATTTACCTAATAATGGAACAAGTCTCAGTCCCTATTTCTGCTTCACTGATTTCACAGGACTGAGAAATTACCTGGGTGGGCTGAACTGCAATGATCTGACTATGGGTCCGGTAGGTGGTGGTGGTTGCCGATATGATGTTTTCCAGAGCATAGTTCTAGCTGCTCAGACAACTTATGTTCCGAATGGGGAAATCATATCAAACAAAAATGATTTTAAATGGATAATTAATAGATTAAAACATTTCATTGTTGAAAAGAGAGACATAAATAGGTAAATCAGTAGAGGAGAGGGGCAGTTTAGAAATCAATATAGGCAGAGGTACACAAAGTACAATTATCATAAATAATATTTAAATTACCTAGGATAACCCCCAAAAAAAGTCAAAAATTTAAATTCAAATTTTATTTCTTTGCAAAGTTTACAATGTGTGATTGACATGTTTTAGGAGTCTATTTCCATGCATAGTTTACAATGTGTAATTACAATATTGATTTGCAAGGCAAAGAAAGCCACTATCATGCCGAGGGCCTTTCGAGCAGACTAACCCAATGCTTTACAGACTCTTAATACTAGACATAAACAGTGGAACCTCGGTTTCGTTTTTAATTGTTCCAGAGATTCTGACGAAAAACCCAAATTCAACGAAAACTGAAGCAATATTTCCCATAAGAACAATTAAACCAATTAATCCATTCCAGACACCCAAAAAAAAACAAAAAATACATTTTATTGAGAATAACATAGTTTTACATACAAAAAACAATGAGAAATAAATATAAAGCACAATTTTAATGGATAAATGAACATTTAAATCAGTTTTACCTTTAGTGAGGACTCTTGTTGGCATATGGAAGACGGCAAGGAGGGAAAAGAGTTTTTGTTTGGAAGGGGAAAACCCCTTCCATAAGGACTTCAGGTATCAAGTTCCAATCCGGGTTTACTTCCCTTCTTTGTCTTTTACTGGCATTAGAACCGGAGAGTCACTGTACCCCAGTCCACAAAAATCTGTCCAACGAGGACTGTTTCTGGCTTTTTTAAGATTTGAAAAAATGGGACACGGTATTATTTGAACATGTTGCAGACACGGCTTGCAACAGCCTGTTAGAGTGATATTTCTCCACAAAATTTGCACCCCACTCCCCCTTTTTGCCCAAAAAGACTGAAAGAAGGCACATTCTCCTCCCATTCTGCTAATTTCGTATTTTTCACAAGTTCTTTCTAAATTCTATTGTGTTTCTCACCTTCTTTATCAAAGGGTGGCACTCGAACTTTCTTTGGCTTATTTAGCAGTTGCACTCAATAAACAAGCACAAAAAAAAATGGATTATTACGAAATGTTTCATAAGAATGCGCAGGGTAATGTTCACTCAACGAGAAACAGAAGGCATGCATGGGATTCTTTGTGGGTGCGGCAGGCGGACACATTCGGTGCGGCGGACGAAAACCGAGGTGATGAACGAAAACTGGGACAATATTTTGACGAAAAAAGTAGTAAAAATCAAATTCGACAAAAACCAGGGCAAACGAAAACGGAGGTTACACTGTACGTATGTATATCATAGTTGGTTTGAATTGAACATTGTTTTTTTGTATATCAACAGAGGTAGTAGCAGTTTAGCAGTATAATTAAATTAACAGTACAGCCTCTCCTCACTTAGCGACGTACGTACTCGTTTACAGACGCCTCGGACTTACGACGAGCTCTCTGACCAGTATTCATACCTAAATAATGTATATTAGAGCTGATTTCCTCAATTCTGTTTATTACAATATACAGTACAGTGGACCCCCGACTAACGAAAAAAATTCTTTCCAGAAGCCTGCTAAAGTGTCATTACCGAACGAATTTACTCCCTTAACCCTTTCAGGGTCGGGACCTCGATTCTTAACTCTCTCTCAGGGTCAAAACATTTTCGAAAAAAAAAAAAAATTCTTATGAAATGATAAAGCATCTTTTTCCGATCATAATGCCACCAAAAGTATGAAATTTGGTGAAAAACTAACGGAATTATGCTCTTGCAAAGTTAGCGGTATTGAAGATATTTACGCATCGGCGATTTCGCCCCTTTCTATTTCTGTAATATATCATCCATTCTATCAAATGAGACTAAGAAAACGAGAATACAAGCATAAATACCATACGAAAATTGACTGCAAAGTCGCTGTTTTAAACCAAAAACACGGTCAGTTTTTTTTTCCTCATTATGCACTGTGTGGTGCAGGATTTTTTTTATACTGCGCACACTGACTGCACAGACCCATTCTCTCACATCTAGGCCTACCAGCCTGTTTCTGCTTGATTTGAGGGCGCTAGAATTTAGGAGTACTAGTACGTCAAACACCCTGGTGCGTAAGCCGTACTAGTACATCAAAAACCTTGAAAGGGTTAAGAAATAATGTCCAGTAGGTTAGTCCATTTCAGACACCCAAAAATACACTTCCACAAGCACTTACAATATTATACTTACATAATTGTACGATTTCCGGGGTGTTCGTTAGCCGGGGGTCCACTGTACACTGCTGTATATATACAGTGGACCCCTGGAAATCGAACACCTCCCAACTCGAACTATTATGTAAGTGGATTTTTGTAAGTGCTTTAGTAAGTGGATTTTTGGGAGTCTGAAACAGACTAATCTAATTTACATTAGTCCTTATGGGAACAAATTCGTTCGGTAACGGCATTAGAACAGCATTCTGGAATGAATTATGTTCGATTCGGGGTCCACTGTACCAGAAATGTTATAAATGGTGTAAAGGTGACATTAAAACAATATCAAAGATGGTTGATGCAAATCCACTACCATTATAGTATGCTCTCGTTTAGCGATGAATTCATTTACGACGGGGTCTTAGGTCCCTATCTCCATCGTTAAGTGAGGAGAGGCTGTAGTTGCATAACAAGTTACAGTAATATATTTTAGCACATTATACATAATGAGATTGAGACAATTTTAGTTTTGAAATAATCTTATAAAATTTGGCAATTTTTGGGATTGTGACGATAGTACAGTGGACCCCCGGTTATCGGCCATAATTCATTCCAGAACGCTATTTGAGTGCCGTTACCGACGAATTTGTTCCCATACGGAATAATGTAAATTAGATTAGTCCGTTTAGACCCCTAAAAATATACAGTGGACCCTCGGTTAACGAAAAAACTTCATCCCAGAAGCCTGCTCAAGTGCCATTACCGAACAAATTTACGTCCTTAAGAAATAATGTCACGTAGGTTAGTCTATGTCAGACCCCCAAAAATACACTTCCACATGCACTTAAAATATTATACTTACATAATTGTACGATTTCCGGGGTATTCGTTAACCGAGGGTCCACTGTACTTACAAAAGCACTTACAAAAATACACTTACATAATTGTTCGAGTTGGGAGCAGTACGAAATCCTGGGGTCCACTGTATACAGTGGTCCCCCGAGTTTCGTAAAAACTTCACTACTGAAGCCTGCTTAAGCGCCATTACTGAACAAATTTACTCCCTTAAAAATCTCACGTAGGTTAGTCTATTTCAGACCCCCAAAAATACACTTCCACAAGCACTTACAATATTATACTTACATAATTGTACGATTTCCGGGGTGTACGAAACTCGGGGGTCCACTGTATAGTGTTTGTGTTGTTAGTTTTGGGAGGCAAGGTGAGTTCTAAGTAGTGCCTTGAATTTGACTTATTTTCATTGGGGTCCTTGTAATATCTTATTATTTGAAGTCTATTGCTTGAGGTCGCATCCTGGGGGAGATAATGGACCCTAATGATAATAAGTTAGTCTGATGAATGTGACTGTTGGGTAACTAATCCAAATATCTTAGGTATCCCATAGCTCTCACACTGAGGTCTAGGGGTCAATCCCCGGTACGGTTGGAAACATTAGGACATTTCCAACCGTACCATCAGGACCCCAATGGAAATATATCACTGACTTTTTTGGGTTATCCTAGGTTCTCTATATATATGCTGCTATGTATGATAATCTATGTAACTGTATTTGTGTATACATGAATAAAGTTACTTACTTAATCAGTAAAAATCGGTACCTGAGTGTTTACTATTGTATTCCCTAGCTCCTTTATTTTAGAGTTAACTAACTGCCACAGTTCATATAGTATTAACTTTTGTTAAAATAATTAAGGTGCTAACTCAGGTGCTAAGGTGTTTTACTTTCATTGTTTACTATTATATTCCCTAGCTTCTTTATTTTTTAGCTTTAGAATAACTACCATAGTTCATTTATTCACATTTGTAAAAATTAACTAAGGTACTAATTCATGTGCCAAGAGCTCTTTTTACATTATTCTTAAGTCTAATTATAGAATCACCTCAATCTTATGATTCCAAACATTGATCCTGATATCAACCCCTTATTAAATGACTTACACGACCCTAACAGCAACTGTAATTATTACACAGCAGAACAAGCAAAAGCACTACTCAGAGCCAACAATAACATAACTGTCTTTAACTACAATGTCAGATCTTTACAAACATTACAATGACCTCACAGCATTATTAAATTCCCTGCAGGCCAGTATGTCCATCATTGCTCTCACTGAAACCTGGCTAAATCCTAATACTACAGATATCTATGCCATTCCTGGTTACACAGCCATACACAACTGTAGGCCAGACCAACAAGGGTGGCACAGCTATATACTACTCAGACCAGCTTGAATGTATCAACAATACAGTGGAAAACCTCGAGTTACATTTTTTTTTTGGGAAAGGGGGCTGTTTCAAGTGCCTTAAAAACCCAATTTATCCCCATAGGAATAATGTAAAATAGACTAGTCCTTTTCCCCCCCCAAAAATCCACAAAAGCATTTAAAAAAAAAAATTTTTAAAAAAAAGGGCGTTTTGGGGGGACCATCGTAACTTGGGTACCACTGTACTTGAAAAAGAGATGAACGGGGGAGAATACTTAATAGCTAAGTTTAAATCCAAACCCCACAAAAACCCCCACAGTGATAAACATCTAAAAAAGTACCACAGTCAAATATTGAATTTGGTGAAAAATTGGAAAAAGTATGATTACTGATGCACACATGAACAAACCCCATTAATACTTACAGGAGACTTTAAATAAATCTCCTATAAGATCGGAAAACCCACAAGTAACTGAATTCACAAACACTATGAGCAACTGCTTGCTGCTACAAAAAGAACCCCAAAAACCAAAACAAGAATCTTTTGGGACTAGTGCCTCCCTATTAGACCACATGGGGACTAACCCAAAATATCCCCTTTAAAATCAGGCATAATCACAGATAATAAAACAACCCTCCTTTTTCTTTATAACCAACCTAGGTAAACCCCCCCAAGAGACTACTAGTTCCTTTCCCCAGAATAAAAAAGAGACAGCTATTAATAACTTCATAACAGCTTTTTTCAAACATCAAGGGTAAACCATTAGACATCTATACAGATACTGACATATGTATTAAAATTTTTTTCTAAAAAAAAATCCCCCTATAACTTTTTTTTTGGGGAAAAAAAACTAAACGGATCACAGTTAAGAGAAAAAACAGCCCCTGGAAAACACCCAGCATTCCCAAATCCATTAATTTTTAAAAACCTATAAAAAAAAAAGCAGAATGGGTCAAATAACAAGAGCCCAAAAAAAAACATTACTCTTAAACCCCCAACCAGCCTAATAAGAAGGTAAAAAAAATTTTATTATGAGAACAGATTACATAACTTAAAGGTGAAAAAAAGACCGGAAAAACCCTTTTCCAAATTCTATGAACTAAAAGATTCCAGAAACGGGGCAATCAAACTAACAAACCAGATGAACCCCTACCCCACCAACTGAAACAGCAAACAGACCAATGTTTTTTTTTTTCCCCCATGGAAAAAACTGGCAAGCAAAATCCCAAGTTCAAACACCCCCACCCCCGACTGCCTCCCCGGACCTACCTGAATACCCCATTCTTAGCTGACCAACCCAACAGAAGTCTCATTTGTTATCAAAATTTTAAAAAAAAAAGGCAGGATATCTAAATAACTTACCACCTCTTATATAAAAAAAATTTTTTTAAGTACTATCACCAATTATTGCAACACTATTTAACAAATCCATTGAACCCCCCCCCCCTTCCCATCAATACCAAAATCGGGGGTTCCCCCCCACATAAAGGAGATCAAACAGACCTGAAAAACTATAGGCCAAAAACTTCCCCTTTCCCCATCTCTCCAAAATCTTTGAAAAATTAATTTAAGGGGGAGATCTATTCTTACCTCATCTTCCAAAAACATCCAAAACCCCCGTCAGTTTGATTTGGCCCAATATAAACAAAAATGATGTTTTTAACGATGCTAAAAAATACACTGCTCTCAAAAAAAAGAAACCCCCCGGGGGAAACTTCATTGATTTACAGGGGAAATTTTTTATACAGTTGACCATGAGGGTTTCACTTAAAATTATCACACTATGGTATAAGGGGGCACCCCCCAACTCCCCCCAAATCATCCTTTTCCCCACAGAAGCCAATATTTTTTACAAAAAGGAGATAACTTTCCCCCCAAAACCCCTTTCAGTGGGTGTCCCGAAAGGTTTTTTGGCCCACTTTTTTTTTCTCTTTTTCAAAAACGACCTACCAAATGCATCTCAATTTTCTCAAACCCATACTTTTGGGGAGATGACACTACATACGTCTTCCCCATGCCCAGTCATCCCCCCCCAACCTGTAAATGCTGAATTACAGAAAATATCTACCGATGATGACCAACAAACTTTTATCAATATTTATAAAAAACCATTTTTCAGCTTGGGAACAGAGCTACAAATGTTCCACTTAACATAATTTTAAACAGATCAATTTCAAAAACAGAGGAAAATTCGAACTCCCCAAAAAGGGGGCCCAAATTTCGGGAAATATCAACAAATTTCCAAGAAAGTCCCCAAAACCCTAGGAATACTATCCAAGATAAGGAATTTTGTTCCACAACCAGTTCCCCCTTTCCCTGTATCACTCATTTTCCCCTTTTCTCACATATGGAATCTCGCGGGGAAAAACAAAAAAATTTTTTTGACCATTAATAACACAACAAAAGGCGAAAGTAAAAAAACCCCACCCAGACAACATACTCCACCAATATTCAAGGTCTAAACACCCCACCATACAAGACATCCATATTTTTTCCGTGCTTATTACATACTACATAGAACATTTTAATCAAATATTAACCCACCACTAAAAAATTCCCTTTTCCAAACCCTTTTTAAAAAACCCCCAAACCAAGACACAGATCACTCTTCTGCCCCCCGTCCATCTCACCCCATGAAAAAAATCAATGAAAATTTAAAACCCAAAATTTGGAATTCATTACCTATGATTACCAAAAAAAACCCTGTCTTTACATCAATTAAAAAACCGCTAAAAAAAACCTACCCCCCCCAAAAAACACAAAAATTTTAAATTTAAACCACAAAGTTAACAAATCACTAACATTATCCCCCGTGTTACCCCCCTTGCCTAAAAACCCCCCTTAATAATTGCCCCAAGGAACAAAAATTTTCAAATTTTAACTGGGAAAAAAGTTGAAACTTATATCTCATAAATGTATAAACTTTTTAAATAAAAAGCAACCTAATCTAACTTTTATAAAAAAATCCATTCTCATGTACTCCTTGTAACTCATCTAATGACCGAAAAAAGGGGTTTTTGCAACACAAAAAAATTGTTTTGGGTTTTTTTGCCCCCGATTTAATAAATTGCATTACTACAAATAATAAATTATTATTTTTATATTAAAAAAAATTTAACTTAAAAATTTTGAAAACTATTATGTTTAAAAAATTTTATGTTAAATTATGTTAAAATTTTCCCTTCTTAAATATTTTGTTATTGTACTTTTTTGAAATTGTTTACAATAATTTTTACCTTTTTTGTTGTAATTTAAAATTTTGGGTTTCTTATAATGGTCGGGGATATAAAGGATTTTTGGGATGTACACCCCATTCCCACAACCCTTGTACATCTTTGTTTACGACACAATAAACTATTTTTTTTTTGTCGACTGGTGTGGGTCCCCATCCTGGAAAAAAATGATTTTAATTTTTCCCCAAATACCTGCATAAAAAGGGGGTTTTTATATAGTAGTATGTCATTGATGTCAGCTAGGCCTGTATACCTTGTACATGTACTTTAGAAATAATTATTATTATTATTTTTCTACGGAATATATTTTCCCTTGTTTGGTTTGACGTGGCACTGGACCCAGGGTCAGAACTTCTAAAAAACCACAATCACACATGAAAATTCCTCTATTTCTGAAGTCTACAAAATCCCCCCCCCACTGTCCCGTTAAAGGCTGCATTTTTTCCCCTATTCCTTTTGGGGAAAAGGGGTTTAGCCACCTCCTCCACCCCCCCCGTCCATGGTTGTCTCCCCCCATGATGTGCTTTCCACCTGGGAGACTCACCCGGCAACACTTCTTCTTGTTGTGGGGGGGTTTTCAGGGTCACCCCAAAATGAAGTTTTATTGAACCTTTACCTTCATTCATTCCTTTTTTAAATTGCTCAATTTCTTTATTTTTCAAGTACATGCATGGTATACAGGTTTTCTGACATCAGTGACATACTACTATATAGAAAAAGTCCCCCTTTTTTTGCTGAGCATTTGGGGAAAATTAGGTCAGTGTCCTAGAATGCGACTCACACCAGTCGACTAACACCCAGGGTTCTATTCCCGACGGGGGGGGAAAAATTTCAAGTGTTTCCTTAAAACACACACACACAACATACATACAACGGGGGCCAGGTCAAATCGACATGTGCCTAGGACAAAATGGTAACTAACTAACCCCGGTTTTCCCCTTTTTTTGATGGGGAACATAGACAACAGGGAAAAAAAAAACGCCCAATGTTTCGCCCTGGCTAAATCGAACCCGGCCCTCGCCGTGTGAAGCGGGAGCTTTTCCAATAGACCACCAGAGCCCAGTCCCTGGATCCATTATGTACCCTTGTAATCTTTTGACTACCGCCCCCCGGATGAATATGGGGGCATAATAAAGATATCAAACAACTTTTAATAAACCTTGCCTCCCCGTCCCACTCTATTCAATATTCTAATTAATGCTTTTTTTTAATGCTATCTAAAAACCCCATCATTATATGATTAGTTTTGCTGATGATATAATGATTCACACCCCGGATTCTCCCCAAACCCAAAAAAACCTTAACTATCTACTAGCCTCGTGTGGGGGCCCGGGGGGGTTATAATCTCTACTGATAAAACCCCAAAAAACTCAAAAAGGCGTCCTCCTCGAAAAGAGAGGCGCAATTCAAGAATCCAATTTATATGGGGGTCTTCTAGAATATGTAACCAGATACAGGTGTCAGGGGTTTTAGGGGCCCCTACTTTTGGCCCTTTTTTGTTAGTTTTTAAATCTTTCTTAAATGTTTAAATTCCAGTACCTCAATTTTTTTAAAACCCAGTTAATCACTACAATTACCCAACCTTACTATCTATATAATCATTGTGTCGCTTTGAGTAAGACCTATCATAAGACTGCCTGAAAAGCCTAGGCACCTGGCATAAGGGATCTTGTAATATCTACTTCATAAAATGTATAATTATAAGTACCCCCCCTTGTATATTCTTGAAATAAAAATTTGAATTTGAATTTATTATGATAAAATTTCTTGGATTTTTTAAACCCCGGAGGAGGCACCCCGGATAAAAGAAAGTCATCATCATCGAGGACTGTCTGTCTTTTTTCCCTTGGGGGCCTTAATCTTGTCCCCCCGGGTGCGACCCACCAGTCGACTAACACCCAGGTACCTATTTGCGCTAGGTGAACATGACAACAGGTGGGGAAACACATCGAAATGTTTCCCCCCACCGGGAATCGAACCCGGGCCCTCCGTGTGTGAAGTGAGAGCTCTAGCCACCAGGCCACCGGGCCACCATACCCATCCTGTGGGCGGTAGTCAAAAGATTACGAGGTATATAATGGGTCCAGGGACGGGCCTCAAAGTTTTGATAGCTGAGCAAGTTACAAAGGTAATGAACTCAGGCATCTGGTCACAATCATGACAAGTTACAAATGTATTCACAGATTACAGAGGTATATAATGGGTCCAGAGACTGGGCCCCAAAGTTTTGATAGCTGAACAAAGTACAAAAAGTAATGAAACTCACAAGTTTCAAATGTAATGAATCATGTAAGTAAATTTTACTTACTTACGTTTATACATGGTTGCAGTCATGAACAAATTATAAAGTAATGAGCAATTCAGTAGTCTACACCCGGTCACAACTGTAATGAGTTCTTGGTGCAAATATTAATTATTGGGTCACACACACACACACACAGTGAAGAGGCGGGGCCAGGAGCTATGCAGACCCCTGCAACCACAACTAGGTGAGTACATACACACACACACATACACGCACACGTACACTGGAGTTTTCCTGGAGAGAGTTCCTGGGATCAACGCCCCCGCGGCCCGGTCCGTGACCAGGCCTCATTGGGGTCAGAGCCTGATCAACCAGGCTGTTTCTGCCGCACGCAGTCCAAAGTACGAATCACAGCCCGGCAGGTCAGGTACCGACTTTAGGGTTTCCTGTCCAGTGCCTGCTTGAAGACAACCAGGGTCTTGGTAATCCCCTTATGTAGGCTGGGAGGCAGTTAAACAGTCTTGGGCCCCTGACACTTATTGTGTTGTCTCTCAGCGTGCTAGTGGCACCCCCGCTTTTCATTGGGGGTTGTTTCATCGTCTGCCGAGTCTTTTGCTTTCGTAGGGAATGACTCTCGGGGCAAGTTTGATACTAATCCCTCTAGAATTTTCCAAATGTATTAATAATGATCT